>PVIR01011033.1:0-49071 GCA_004026965.1 Petromus typicus | reverse complement strand
TTTTCCTTTCCTTTCCAAAATTAACAGAGTTTTAATCATTTTATATCTGAGAATGCTAATATTTTAGCTATGAGAAGTGATCAGGGTTCTGGAAATCGACAACAAATGAATGATGGCAGAAAGTTCATGACTTAGTCACTGGCCAGCCCAGGGTGTCGATTACCAGTGAGGAGCAGCCTTGGACTTTGTAAAGGTTTTTCTTATTGTCTTCACTACGGTAGTCCTCTTCCTCCTCCTCCCACTCTTATTCTTCCCTCTCTTTTCTCTCCTGTTTTCTTCCCTTCCTCATGCAAATTCCACCACTTTGTCCATTTAAGAAAATATTAGCACCCACAAACACTTCTGAAATATTTTCTTTCTTTTACTTTAGCATCTCAGACAGTAGGCAATTGAATTTGGCGCATAATCTTAAGCAAAACCCTTACTCCTTTTGGTGAGGAGAAAAACAGCGATTTTTAGGAGATAGCAATGGCATAGTTAAATCATAGCTTCAGCCTTTCCAGCTATGGCCAGGCTGAGAAGCCAGCATCTCTCCACTATGACATGAGTGGAAAGGCTCCACAATGGCCAGGACCAATTCCAGCAAGTTTTCTTTCTGTCTTTACCTTAACTTTTGCCATGAAAGGACCAGGTATCCCAGATTATGTATCACTTCAAAGACAGTCCTCTCCTATTCTTCAGGACACACCCTATCCTTGCCTTTCCATTTCCTATACTCTCTCACTTTACCCTCGGGAGCCCAGAGGCTGTCCAGAGGGCCCTACTCACATTCCCCAACCCTTGTCAGATGGTTGCTGTACCCCACTGTGCAGGGGATACAGCTTTTCATTGTTGGCTCTTCCTTGGTAGGCAACTGTGTTTTCTCTGGTCTCCATGAGAAAGTTGGGGCCTATCCTTTTTGCTGATTCCAAATCACCCTCTACTACCCTTCTTAATACTCCGTGTTTGTTTGTTTGTTTTTTTTTTTGAGACAGGGTCTTGCTTTGTAGTTCATGCTGCCCCTGAGCTCACCATGTAGCACTGGCAAGCCTCAAACTCACAGCATTCTTCCTGCCTCTGCCTCCCGAGTGCTGGAATTAGAGGCGTGAGCCACCATATCCTGCACTGTGGTATGTAGCACCGATTGCTGTATGTAGTACTGATTGTTGTATGTGATCACAGGGGATCAAACTCAGACCCTTGCACTTGCAAGGCAGGTACTGGAACCACTGAGTGAAATCCCCAGCCCCACCCCCTGTCTTTTAAAGTTCATGATCTCAGATTTTGCCATGACCCTACCTTGTTGTTATTTCTCATTCTTGGATGACTTTAATAATGGTCATCTCACCTACTTCTTGGTTGTTATGCCAAAGCCTTAGGCTCTTGACTTTCTAAGAACCTCTTTTTCTGTCTTTTCCTGCCCTGTTGGCCCGTAAACCTAAACCCAGTATTATTAGTGGTTGTACCATCCTCACCATGTTATTATCCTCCTGGACTTTGCTTTTGAGTCTGCTACCACCTCATTCGGCTTCTTTCACTTTGGTAACTCTACTTCTTTGTTGCAGAATACCCAAACCGGGAAACAGACAGCACCTACAGTATTGGTGGCTGTAAACAGCTTTATACCACTGAACGCGACCAGGATCTTTTCCCAAAGAAGTCAGGCCCCAAATCATGGCGAGTGGAAGTTTAATAGGGTTGTAACAGGAGGTTCCAGAAGCAGAAGCAGAGTATTCAGCCATCTTTGATTGGTCAATGATTTGACGTGTTTCCATCTATGAGACTTAATTCCATTGCAATTTTCCTGGGAATAGAGCAAGCAGAGCAGGGGAGGGGGACAGAGCAAAGACTTCTAGCCAGATTTTCTGAGTCCATTAGGCTCTTTTAGTAACAGATTGCAGAAGTTGTCAAGGCTAATTTTACAAAGGGCATAGTTATGTAGTTGACCCTTAGTTGCTTAATAACACAGTTAACTCACAGTTGTCCAATTTATTTTTCTCACCTAGAAATTCCCTTTTGCTGTAAGATTTCTTATCTGCTGACACTCCCACAGTTTTGCAATTTATAATATCCTAATGTCTTCACTGCCCTTTGCACCCAACTCAGATTCTACCTGACCAGCCGTAGCTCTCTGAGGCCCACCTATCTACAGACCTTGGCCTATACAAGAGCGGCAGAACCTCTGAGGGTAGAAGTCACACTAAGATGCCGACCAGCCTGAGCTCTGTGACAGCAGATCTCAAAAGCACCAGCCATTATAAGACAAATTTTATTTCAGTTGTCCATAGAGTCATTGTCCTTCCACCCGCTATTTCTTATCATTTCTTTTGCTCTCCAATTTCAGATGTTGCTTATTCCTTCTTTCTCTTGGTGGATGACTTGGCCTTATATTTTGGGGAGAAAATAGATGCAATCAACAAAAATATACTATATTTCTAGCACCTGTCCATGTTTTTAGCCACAAATGCTACCTTTCCTCTTCAACTGCTCTTGGCTTGTGTCTCAATCAATTTTCTTTCCCCAATGGCTCTTGTGTTTGCTGACTCCATTTCTTTAGTGCATCTCCAGACACTGGAGGGTTTCAATTCTCAGCTCTCAATTGTTTTCTGTCATACTTTCTTAGGAGATGTTGTTAAGCTCCATGGCTTTAAGTACCACTGGTGCACTGATAGTTCCTGAGCCCATCTATGTGTCAGACTGCCCTGAGAATCATCTGTACAACTCTTTCTCAGTGTTTTTACCTGACTGTGCAATCTAATGTGGCTTCTCTTAATTTTGTCAAAGCAAAACAAACCATCTGTATCTTTTCTCAATTCCTTCACACCTTGGTAAACAGTTCCATCATCCACTCAATTTTGCTCAGGCCTAAAATTATACAAAAAAATTAAAAAATATTTTTTTGTGTGAATTGAACCCAGGGAGTGCTGAGATATTTCATCATATCTATCTGTGTGTCTGTCTGTCTGTCTAGTAATTTGGAACAGAGTTTTGCTAAGTTTCCCATATAGGCCTTAAAATTGTAACCCTTCTGCTTCAACCTGCTAAAGAGCTAGATTATCACATGTGCTACTGCATCAGGCAACAAATTATTTTTTCTGCTTATTATTTTTAGCACTACATGTTTGCTTCATGGTTTTCTTACATGAGAATTCCAAATTATAAATAAAGAGCAAGTTAAAAAAATAGTAAGGGGCTGGGGATTTAGCTAAGTGGCTCTGGTGCCTGCCTTGCAAGTGCAAGGGCCCAGATTTGATCCTTGGTAACCACATACAATAATGCCACATGTAGTGATTCATGCCCACTATCAATCAGCACCACACAACACAATGCTGGGTGTGGTGGCTCACACCTGTAATTCCAGCACTCAGGAGACAGAGGCAGGAGGATTGCTGTGAGTTTGAGCCTAGCGTGGGCTACATGGTGAGACCCTGTCTCAAAAAAATGATAGTAATAAGGGAAATATACATTTCTCAACTATGAAGGGGATAAAAATTATTCTTATGTGCTCAGTTTCCCTCATTGTCATATTAAAAACAAGCAAGTTGAGTTGCTCATGTTTCTGGATTTTATTCCAAGTCTCATTATTGCTAGCTGTAAAACCAGTTCATCTCTATATTTTACTCAGTGTACTTAGAAGTTCCAGAAGTTCCAAAAATTATCTATGATGACTTCTTAAAGCAGTTGCCTTGTGCTATTCATGGTAAAATGTCCTGTATGTTGCTTTGTGTATAATACCAGTAATAACACATGGTAAGGTATTAATGGAGTTTTTTTTTTTTTTTTTTTTGAGACGGGGTCTCATTTGTAGGTCAGACTGGTCCTGAACTCGCCATGTAGCCCAGGTGAGCCTCAAATTCACAGAAATCCTCCTGCCTCTGCCTCCCGAGTGCTGGGATTACAGATGTGAGCCACCACACCTGGCATTTTGGTATGTGGTACCAGGGATTGACCTCTGAAAGTTGTACTTGCCCAGCAGATTCTGAAACCACTAAGCTAAATCCTTGGTCCTCAACAGAGTTTTATCTGAATGAATTTGTCTTTCAGAGTGGGAATTGAATTCCATGGGATATATTAAAATTTTATATTCCTGAGAGCTCAGCAATTAAACTGTCAAGTCTCAGAGTAGTAAATTATAGAAAGCTAATCATTTATACTTGTACCTATCCTCATCTATAAACTGTTTATGTGACATGACTCTAGAGACTGTTTTTTAAAAGGTATACATTGTATGTACAAATATATACAATATATGTTTACTTATATATACATATAAACATTTCTATGCATTTATGTGTATATATGCTCATGCACAAGCCTATTACTAACAAAAGTGAGGCCATATTGTGTGCAGAGTTTTGGGAATCTTTTTTCCATTTTCTTATTTTTTTTCCTTCTCTACTTGTCCCTCACCCTCTACCACTCAGTTCTCTTTATCCTAAAATTAATGCAACTAAATTTAATTATGTTTGGTTTTTCTCATCGTAGGGGAGGCTGTCTTTTTCATCCAATTATATATTGTCTATAATTGTAGAAGTACATTTTATCATTGATTACAGAACTGTTATCATATTAGGGTTATTGGCATGCATTTTACTACTCAAAAAAAAATCCTTTTAGGAGCATGTCTTTAATAATTCCTTCACTAACTGTAGGTTTTAGCTTTTGCTGTAGAATCCCACAGAGTCCATGACAGCATTGTGGTTTCATATACGTGGTAAGAGAGGGCTGAAGAATCACATCATGGTTTTGAATGACCCTTCATCTGTAGTTCACCCAAGAGCAACTCTGGGCTTCTTAATGAAGTTAGTTTTGATCCTCAGACAATTGCAGGCAAAAGATAGCATAAGAGACTGGAGAATAAGGTGGTCTAGGTTTTTAATATTTTTTTCTTGTCTTTTCTTTTTTAGTACTGGGGATTGAACATGGGACCTTGCGTTTGCCTGGCAGGTGCAGTGCCAGAGAGCCACACTCCCAGCAGATGGCCAAGGTGTTCAGTCAGATTCTACAGCTGACTTGCATGTAGTCTTGGAAGCAGCTCACATTGTCGCTAGAAGAAGATTTGGGTTCAAGTCGATGACAGGAAGTCAATTTTAAGTTATGAGTGAAGAACTTAAGCCATTAAGTTATATAACCTGTCAGGTAGGAACAAAATTTTTCACACCAGCCCCACAAGTTTTGTTTTATTTTTGTTTTTGACTCTTTGGAGTTAAAAGCATGAAGTACATCCCTCAGATTGTGACTGATTTATAAATGTGAGTTGTTTCACCATTGTCCCCATAGATACACATCGAAGGTTACAGGAGACACGTCTGAGTGATGATTCTGCTCTGCACTGTCCTGTACTCTAGCTACTAGACTGATGGCTATTGAGCACTTGAAACGAGGCTGGTCCAAATCGTTATGCTATACATATAAATGTGCATCAGATTTTAAGAAAAAAAAAAAAACACCTATCTTATGTTTTGACATAGGTTGCATGTTCAAGTAATTTTAGATATTTATAAAGTCAAAATATTACTAAAATTTGTTTCAGCCACTGATTAAAATGACTGATGTAAGGAGCCAGCCAACTGAGAGCTGGGTGTGTTTGTACCATGTGACCCTGATGCTTACCCATGATGAATACAAGCTGCGATTTCAGGACACACTGAATCCTGCACTGCTCAGGACTCTTGATCAGGTGAAGTCCTATCCAGAGGGACATGAAGTCTACATACCTCAGGTATGTGTGGGAACCCAGAGGACATGACAGAAGTAGCCATGTGGAAATGCTCTGCCGGGCTTTTCTGCATTAGCCTAGGTGGATTAGATTCCCCTGTTGTCTACATCGCCGGATTCAGGATGGCTCACGCGTGCTGTCTGGTTCATTCTTTGATCATCCTGCTCGCCTTCAGCTTGGGTCCCTGTCTAAATTTACATCTTTGCTTTCATCTCTAATTGAACCACCTCTGTGAGGGTTCCCCCCTACATCCCACATTATCTGTGGTCCTTCCCCGGCACACTGTGCAGTGCTGTGTGCCTGGCGCTCTCGGTGTGAAGCCAGGGCTCTGATTCACCACTTGAATTGAATCCAAACGTGAATGTATCTATTCCCACAGAGGCTGGGACTGACAAAAAACTTTTCATTTTACTCATGAAACTTTTACCCACCTGGTGTCAGATTTCACAGTTACTAGAACAGTCCTGAGTAGGTTGTCTCTACATAGTGATGTGTTGGTGGACTAGGACCTCAATACCTGGGGCATAAATATGAGTTTGAATAACTTGAAAGCAAATCTGTAAAAACAAATGCAGTTTGTTATGGTTTAAATATGAGTGTCCTTCAAAGATGCACAGCAGTTTAGGAGCTTGATCTCCAAGACCTTATGTTAATGGTATTACAAAAGTAGAACCAGTAGAGCTTTATCTTGGTGGAGATTTTGGGAAGTAAATAGTACAGAGTGTTTGAATTCTGGTGTCTATATGTGTGGGGAAGCTCATACAGACACATACAAACACTTGCAATGGTGTAATATTGCCAAGGGCGTCCCTCACAAAAGCCTGTGTCATACTTCTAGCCTATTACACTTTATTGTGTTGTAGACCTGCCTCAAGTATAACATAAAAACTGATAAATCCATATTCAAAAGTGTCAATCTTGAGAGGCAGAATAGATATTCTAATTGCATTGTCTAAGTTCAGTGCATTAATTTATAGTCACATGTTAAAGGTCTTATTTTTGTTCCTGCATTTATATACAAGTAAAATGTGTTATAATGTCTGTAGATGATGCACAACATGGCAGACAGGATGACAGTATTGGCATTTCAACACTGGTGGGACTCTACCTTTTCCCCTTATCCTAGGAAGAGAAAAATCAAACACAATTCAATTCAATTGGATTAATTTTAGGGACGCAACTGGTGTCCATATGATGAGGTGAAATAGATGGATGAAAGATGACTTAGCCACATCAAAGAGAACAAGGGAGTGAGTGACCCCCCCCTTAACTAAACTATTAATGAGATTTTAATTTCAGGAAGATATGACTTGGCTTCTGTATCCACAGATATTTCTCAATTTATGACGCAGCTATTTCTCTGTACATAGACTGTTAATTGAAAATATCCTAAGCTGAAGATACAGTTAACACATCTCAACTACGTGGAGCATCACAGATTAACAATACAGTGCATGGTAGCAAATGTTGGCTGTTTCCGCAGGGACTGTGGCAGTGGTTTACTAGAGGCTGGACTCACTGCTGCTCACTGAAGACCACAGAGAGTGTGGTACCTGGAAAAGGAATATTTATTACAATGAGTCTGTGTAGCATGTATTTTTTTATTAGCCTGTGTTTGTAGTACATAATATTTGTATTTCTTGTTTAGCTTTGTTACGTGTATAATAACACACTTTAATTCTTTTTAAATCCCCTTTTTCTCCTTTTCTTCCATTTCCCTCCATCTTTGATCCTCTTCCCACTTGAGAAAGATCTATCTCTCTACTTTTGGTCATCTGACTTTCATGTTGCTCTTCCTTTATAGTTTGATTAGCCTTTTAAATAAACCATATTAGGAAAACTGACTATCCATACACAGAAGTTTGATTCAGTTAAATTCGGGATAATTACCCCCATCACACTGATTCATGTCACCATTTCCAAATGAAATTCACATACTAGAGTACAGAGAAGTAAAATTTTACTGCAACATTTGGAGCTTAGGAAAGGATGTTTTTAAAAAGAAAAGCATAGCAGACAAATGACCTGCCTCTTCATCTATTTTGAAATTTATTATTCTATTAATAGAAGGCCCAACCACTTGGGTAGGATCTATTGAAAATGTAGATGCTGTGAGTAGAAATAAATTTTCAAGATTTTGCATTTCCTATTCAATATGGTTTGGGTGTACAATATCCCCTGGAAGTCTCATGTATTTGGGTCATGGCATCACTATTTTCAGCAGTGGATTCACCTAATAAATGTATGTGCAGTCTGGAGGTAAGGCCTGGTTGGCAGAGGCAGATTACTGGGGATCTAGCAGTGTTTTCTTGCTGTTAGCCACTCTTTTCCACTCTCTGCTTTCTGGCTACCACAAATTGAGCCTCTTTCTTCTACTACCCTCTTCTGCTGTGCTGTTTTTGTCTTGGAGCTAGCCAACCACAGACTTAAATTATGAACCAAAATAAATCTCTTCTTTAAATTGGATATTGTTGGATGTATTTTCCCACGGATGGCAAAGTGATTAATCCAATACTTAAAAATTTACAGACAATATATAGCTGCTTTCTCCCTGATTGGTGCTGTAGAACATCCACAAACACTAAGTTCAACAGAAAAGTGATATTACTGTGGTCACCACACACATTTGTGTCCCAAGAAAGTCCTAATATTCTTTGTGTGGCTCCTGGACAGCCAACAAACTGCCAGAAACAGCCAAACAAACACAGTTTCGGGGATGATTTCCTCTTGTGCCAGGATGTCCTTGGTTGTCTTTACATTGCCACGCCCTGGGAATTTTGAGGTTTGATAGTATCTTTTCCAATTTACCTTTGTTGTGTTTTGTTTTTGATGGTGATAAAAGCTTCAGTTCCACTGCTGAGTAAAATACATGAAGCAATATGCTTGATAAAAACATGTTGGACATTTTGAATATAGAAAGAGAAAGACTTTAATGTAAAAGCAGCCTCTGACAACCTATCAGCTTCTCTTGTTTGATCTGCCAGGTCAGGTCATCTCTGTGCTTCTGTTTTCTTCTGTCCTGGGAAGGTGCTTGTGATTATAAGATGTACTATTTCCATAAGAAGCATCCTGACAATGTGGAAAGTTGAAGATTGACTCAGGCTTGGGTTCAGCCCCTCACCATTGGTATTGTTTAGTGTGAACTATTTATATCTAAAATTTAATTTTTTTCTTCTTTTAAAATACTAGATAACTCTCAGGCTTTTTCAGAAAATGAACTGAAATAATAATAAAAGGACTTTTGCACTTACAAGATGCTTAACAATGTTAGCATTTGTGTTTTCTATCACATCTATTGCTGGAAGTTAATATAAAAATAAAATATATAATGCTAAATCTCTTTCAAGATGTACCTGAGCTAGAGTGAGATATCTCTCATATGTTACTAATTTTGTTCTGTATGTTTAAAAAAATACTGTTTGCTTAGTTACTTTTCTCATTGCTCAAACAAAATTTGCAATACCCAGAGTTAAAGGATGAAAAGTTAATTTAGATTCAAAGTTTGTTGAAATTTCAGTTCATAGTTGGCTTGCTCCAAGGCATAGTAAAAGAGTACCACAGAAGAAAAACAGTTCATGATAGGCAGAAGGCAGTGTAAGCTGCAAGTAAGCACAGTGGCCCTCTTTCTGTCCCTTATATTATCCAGGTTACAGGCCTTTAGGGTGCGTAGTATTCACACCCAGCATGAGCCTTTACATCATCCACACTCAGAACTTTGCCAAAACAATTAATATACTAATTTAGTAATCACATACCCTTAACCTCAGCCTTAGGTACTCTAGATTCAGCCACCTCTGAAAAATACCCCATGATGACCTTATGTAGCTTTGGGGGACATGTAGACTCAAGATATAACATTCCACCCTTGGTTTCCCAAAGACTAGTGCACATCCTTTTATGCAAAAAAGCATTTAGGCCATCTCTAAGAGTTGTCTATGTCCTAACAGTTTCAGAATTACTGAGAAGTTCAAGTCTAAAGTCTCTTCTGGAACTTAGGAAAAACTCTCATTTGAGTGCCCCTGCACAAATAAAAAGAAAGTCAAACATTGTCATCATACATTGGCACAGGGTAGACACTTCTGTTCCTGAAGATACAAAGAGGGGCATAGGGAGAAATGGCAGCAAAGCAAGATCCAGACCAGCACTACAAATATTAAATTCTACAGTTCTTTGTCCAGCATCCCCAGCAACCTGTGGCAAGTTGTGAACTCCAGAGGGCTTCAGTGGCTCTGCCTCTGCCTCAGTGATCCTTGCAGCTCCCACTGCTTCTCTCTTTGACCAGCTTTGCTTGCTCCTTGCAGCTTATCTCAAATGATCCACCTTCCTGGCTTTTTAAAAGACTTCTGAGGTCTCCACTGAATCTTTGGCTTCCACTCACAGCTTCATAACTCTGTTCTCAGGGGCACACTGCCTCAGCCTCCCAGACTTTCTTCTGAAATATGAATGGAAGCCTTCTTGACCCCACAATTCTTGCATTTTGCAAAGACCTAGTCAGCACTGTGGAAATGATGCCAGTGTCTACCACCAGGGGGAGCAGTATCCACACTTCCTTCTCTCTCAGTTGTAGGAGCTAAACGCCTGGATTTGTGGGCACTCTGAACTTAATCCCAAGGAATACATTTTGTAGGCCATTGCCATTCTGGAACATGGTTCTCTGAAGCTCTCTTCCACATCAGACTGTTTAATCACTGTAGGTTTTTTTGTTTTTTTAGCATTATTTGAAATTTGAGATTGTGACATCCCTGCCTTGCTTTTGTTATCTAGAATTTCTTTTGTTGTTCCAGGTCTCTTTTGCTTTCATATAAGTTTTATGAATTCTTTCTATAAATATATAAAGACTGCTATAGGTATTTCTATTGATTTCACATTAAATCTGTACAAATGTATTAGAAGTATGACCTCTTTGACTATATTGGGTGTGCCCATCCAGAAGTGGGAGAGAGCATTTTGTTTTGTGATGTCCTCCTCCATTTCCTTTATCAGTGTATTATAGATTTACTGCAGAAATCTTTTACTTCCGAAATTAGGTTGTTCCTAAGTATTTCATTTTTCTTGATGTTATTATGAGAGTTATTCCTTTGCTCTAATTTCTTTCTTGGTGAGTTTATTTTTCATATATAGGAATGTTATTGATTTTTGAGTGGTGAATTTGTATCCTGGTATACTACTGACTTTGGTTATTAATTCTAGGAACATTTGATGGAGTTTTTGGGTGTGCTATCTAGAGAGTCATGTCATCTTCATATAATGATAACACCTTCCTTTCATATCCATATCTCTTCATTTTTTCTCTCATTTAATTGCTGTAGCTAATATTTTGAGAATTGTATTAAACAGGAGCAGAGATAGTAAAAACTTTTTCTTATTCCTGACTTCAGAGGGAAAGCTTTCAGCTTCTTTCCATTTGCTATGATGTTGGCCATTGGCAACTGCAAAAGAAAACAATGAGAAAAAATTAAAAAATCTAGACACAAAGATTGTCACCACAGGGGAATTCAGGAAATAGGGAAATAGAGCAAACTGAAGCTCAATCACCAGGACTCTGAGATGGTAACAAAAGATCTAGCAAAATGGAAATCAGAAATAATCTCTAAAATAAAAACAGATATTGTCCACAGTGAACGGTATAATCAATAACACTAAAGAGAATAGGAATGTACTAGAGTCTTAGGTTACAAAAGGAGTGGAACCTGTTAAACAGCTTCAAACAGAGTTTCAGGTGAATAAAAATGCCCATGAAATTTTGCAAAGTAGGATGAATGAATGTGAGGATCAAATTGACCTTTATTAGATGGAATTGAAGAACTTCTATGCATTTTTTAATTGAAATCTTTATTGGTACATTACATATACACATCATGATTGCACTCAACAATGATAATTTGTATCAGTATATAACACACTTAATTCTCATTTTTTCCCATACCCCTACCCACTCACCACCCCTGCCCCTATATACATAAGCTTCATTTCCTTTCTTTTTTGTTATAATCTCATTATTTTTCCCTCTTCACTCCATTACGTTTTGAGTATTCTCTATTTCACAATATATAACATACATTCTAGCACTCATTTATATCTTCATTTCCTCATACCAGAGAAAAGATATGATATTTACACATCTGTGACCTATTTATTTCACCTATGAGGATATCCTCAAGGTACATCCATTTAAGTAGGAATGATTCAATCTTATCATTTTTTATGGCAGAGTAATACTCCATTCTGTAGAAGAACCACAGCTTTTTATCCAGTCCCCAGTTGATGGACATTTTGATTGTTTCCAAGATTCAGCTATCACAAATTGATCCATACATATTTTTACCATGAATATAGATTAAATTTTGTCAAATGCCTCTTTTGCATCAATAGAGATGATTCTGTCATTTTTATCCTTGCTTCTTTTTATGTGGTGTATTCCACTTACTGATTTCTATATTTTAAATCATTCCTGTGTCCCTAAAACACATCCTACTTGAAAATAACATATGATTTTTGTGTTTATTTGATGCATTGTTTTCCAATATCTTACTGAGGATTTCTGTATTTATACTCCATAAAGACATTTGCCTGAATAGTCATGTCATATACTGGTACAAGTTTTCAATGTGGAGTGTGATCATGATGGGTATATAAAATGTACCAATAAAATAAATTTTTAAAAAAGAAATTCATCTCTAGTTCTGCTTTTTGAACAGGCTTTATTTTTTAGTCTTGGAATCAGGATGGTACTTGCTTCCAGGGATGATTTAGGGAGTATTGACTGTCTTTTTATTTCATTAAAGAGTTTAAGGAGTATTGATATTAGATCTCTAAAGTTTTTATTGAATTTATCACAAGTCTCCATTGGCCCTTGTGTTTTTCTTAGGTGGGATATAGGGCCAGGGGTTTAGCTCAAGTGGTACTGCAGCTATCTTGGGTGGAATGTGGTGCTGATTGCTGGTAGGCATGATTCTCCATGCCTGGCACCATTGTATGTGGTTGTGGAGGACTGAACCTGGGGCTTGTAAGACAGCCCTTGTAAGCATACCCTTGTATGCTTGTAAGACAGGCACAGGGACCACTGAGCTAAATCCTCAGCCCTAAATGTCTTTTTTGCATACTGCATATCTTGGGATTTGTTTCTTGATCTTTTCTGCCAGTCTGCATCTTTTGGAGAATTGAGATCATTTACATTGAGAGTTATCATCATCTTGTCATATAATTATCCATCCATTGTGGATCATCCATGCGGGTCCCACCATATTTGGTTCTTTTCCTCGATTCTGCTAAGAAAATGCAGGTGAATAGAAACATATCCCTGATGGCCTGCGAAGAACAAAGGAGAAGCCAGTAAGACTTCACTCAAGTGACTGTGAGTCATTCTTAAGATTTTTAAAGGTTCTTTTTTCCATATGAGGTTTCCTTCTCCACTTCCTTCAGCAAAGTACCAACGTTTTAACTATTGGGGTAAATGCAAGAGATATTATTTCTCAAGTGGTACCACCTTGGTTAAGTAGAGACTAAGGTTCAGAATGCCTCATAGAGTGTCGAGATGCTGTTTCGGAAGTGTGGCTGTACCCTGCTGAAAGAAAGCCAGCAAATGCCCCCCCCCCCACGTGGCTAACAGTCCCAGAAGAAGGAACTCCATCCTGATCTCATGGCAGTTTTAAAATGCTAAGTAGAGCCACCAAGTGACTCACTGGCCCTTGCTGTAAGGGCTTGATGGGTCCCATATGGTAAAAAAGCCATTGATAGGCTTTCTTCTATTAAAGATGCTAAGATTACCCTCGCTTTGGACAGAGAAATCTGCTTCATGGATTCTTAAGTCTCTCAAAGGATGCTTTATGGGCTCAAATTAAATCTCCCCCTTCTGCAAGGGATGCCATTTTAAGGATCTGTGATCAAATTATATCTGTCAAAAGACCCTAATTTGACCGATAGGAAACTGCATGAACCATGTCCTTCAGATCTGTCAACTTAGACAGTAGGACATATCTGATTAGTTGGAAAGATATGATCCTCCGAGATAAAAAAGGAATAACTTATCTAGTATTACATTATGGTTTGTGTTCAGTAAAAAGTAGGAAATGATGAATGATGGGTATGATGGCAGTTGAAATTTAAGACTAGTTTTCAGTTAAACTATTTCTACTGAAAATTTAAATGTTGGAGTCAAATCTCTTATGTTGAGGTTTTGTGGCCCTTTAACTCAGGAAAAGACTGAAAATGATGGTATTTAGAGTGGCCTACAAGGAAGAGAGATATAAGTTTGTTGATCTTGCCCTTGGACCTCTCATTGTCTCAGGGGAACATGAGCCTCTTTAATGAAGAAAGTTCAGATGGGAACACAGACATCTATGACTCGATTTTAAATATATTCTTTTCTGTGTTCTACAATTGGGATCTGGAAAAGTACAAAGTAGAAAAGCTAGAAATACAATTGTCACAATTGACAATGCTTTGAATTTACTCAAATCATCTAAGGGAAAACCCAATGATTGTTATGCCCAGGTCCCAGCAAGTGACCATCTCTCAGGACATGGCCTGATCTTAGAGTTCAAAGAGCTTTATTACTCAGCTGAGATCATCCCTCTGTGGGAAGAGGAAGGCTCAAAACTAAACTACAGTACAGTATTTAAAGGCAAAATCTACTACACCTCTACCTGTTAGCAGGAGGTTCATATGCAGAGGTGAGTTACAGAAGCCAAGATAGCAACACGTAAATCATTCTATCACTATGGAATCCATTCTCAAAACATTCTGCTTCTAAGGTGCTACTATGAAGTGAGTACAATCTGTACCTTCATGCAGTGGTTGGATGGAGAGTTCCCAGGGAGACAAGTGTCAGGCTCATAGGGAGGTTACAGGATATGAAGTGGACTTTATTTATTTATTTTTTTCTTAACAGAATGTCTGCCTTTATGCCAAATTGAGTCTCACAGGATGATGGAATACAATAAGTCTGAGTGGCTGGGAATGGCGGCACATGTCTATAATTTCAGCAGTACTTATAATCCTGCTTCTCTGACATTCTCTGGCCCAGAAATTGGGCACTCTTTTGAACAATTGATCTCCTAGACCCACACAATCAGGCAGGACATCAGTGTTCTACCCTTTCAAGACCATGAAGGGGTGTGGATCACTAGTGGAAGTAGCTTTGTCCAAGGAGGACATCAAAAGGCAAGTTGAGCAGTCATCAGTTTGCAACTAGTCACTGAGGCCAACTTCCCCCAGGGACCTCTACTCAGAGAAAAGTGGTCGTAGCTGTTACTTGGGCTATTAGGAAAAGACAAAGACTTAAATATCTATACAGATTCCAAATGTGTTTTTCTCATCTACCTGCCCATGTAGCAGTTTGGAAAGAAGGAGCTTGCTGACCAGTAAGCAATCATCTATTAAACATAAGCAGGCGATCCATCTTTCTAGGCAGGTCAAGTAACAAAAATCCAGTATGACAAATGATCAGTATAATTTTTACAGGACTAAAAAGAAAGCTATTCTTTAGAACCTCTTGCAGACCCAAGGCTCCTTTTGAGAAAGAAAAAGTCCAGTACTGCCGAAGGTGAAGATAAATGGAGTCACTAATGACCTAATTCACTCAGTTTAAATGGGAACCTGTATCAAGGCTCCTATTTTTAATGAGATCCATTATGTAGATAATCATGTTAAGGCTATAGTTTCAGGCTCTTGCTAATTTAACTAACTTCCTTCTTTGGCATGCTTTGTCCCTCCACAAGGAGCATAGAAATTTGATCTTGTATGTGGGTTGTGCATTCTGAAAATAATAATAAAGTTACTTTCCTTCTCTCATCAAACAGGTAGATAGACAGTCATTGTTTTTTAAAAAAGTGTTTTTTATTGGTGCACTTTATATACATATCACGATCACAGTTGACACTGATGAGACACCACCTACTTCTCTGTGGTTAGTAAGTGTGGCAGCAGTCCTGGAACCTGGACAGAGGCCTTTGGTGAGTTCCACTGCCCAGTCCACCACCTTGAAAAAAGCAGCCATTCTTTGTGGAGTGAGATGGAATGAGGGTGTTGTTTTCATCTGCATCTCTCAAATGACCATGATATTAAACATTTTTAATGTGTTTTCTTTGTCACCCTTAGTTCTCTATTTTAAAAATGTCTGTTCATTTGAGATGGACTATGTCTTTATTTTTTATTTTTTTTTTAGGAATTTTTGAGACAGGGTCTTGCTTTGTAGTTCAGGCTGGCCCTGAGCTAGCCTCAAACTCATCACAGCAATCCTCCTGCCTCTGCTTCCTGAGTGCTGGGATTACAGGCGTGAGCTACCACGCCCAGCACTGTTGTATGTGGTACTGGTTGCTGCTGGGCGTGAGTCTCCACACCCAGTATGGTATGTGATTACCAGGGATCAAACCCAGGTCCTTGCGCTTGCAGGACAGGCGCCGGAACCATTGAGCTAAATCCCTGGCCGAGATGGACTATGTCTTTAAATTGGGGGGGGTGGTGGATGTTTTTAAATTATGTATTCTAGATGGTAGTCGTTTGTCTGAGGACTGACTGGTAAAAAGTTTTTTGCAAATTTTACGTCATCTTTTCGCTCTGTTGGTGGTTTCTCTTGCTCTGTAGAATATTTTTAATAAGAGAGATCAGCTATTGATTCATTCTGCTACTTCCTGTGCTGCTGAGGTTTTGTTCATAAAGTCTTTCCCTATTGCAAGTTTGAGCATTCAGTGCTATGAATTTCACTTCTTAGAACTTCTTTCATTGTGCCACATAGATTCCTGCATGTTGTATTTGCAGTATCATTTAATTATATAAACTCTTTAATTTCTTATATGACTCATTGGTTGTTCATGAATGCTGTGAATTCCATGTGTTTATGAGGTTCTTGGAATTTCTTTGCTACTGATCTCCAGTCTCAAGGCACTATGGTCTGACACTATACAGAGGAGCATGCCATACTTAAACATGCTCTATGAACTAGCGTGTGTTCTATTTTGGAGAATGACCCGTGTGCAGTGAGAAGATGTATATTCTGATTTTGTAGGATGCAATACTCTGTAGACATCTATTAAGTCCATTTGTTCAAAAGTTTGGATCAGTTCTAATATTTCATCATTGATTTTTAGTCATTGTCTTTGAAAAGTTTTTATCTTCTATTCCACTTGTGAGCCACAATATTTCAAGGTGTTTGGAGAAACATAATCTTCAGTAGGTAGAGTCTACTAGTCCTTCAGCTTGAAGAAGCTATAGAAGACAGACATTCACTCTTTCAGAATCCCATAAAGAATTATGGGAACATGTGTCTCTCAGAGGGTAATGAAATGTGAAAGAGGAGGTGACTAAAACTGACTGGGAAAGTAGGCATTACAAAATTCCAGGACACATTCTCAGAACAGTTCCCAAAACCCCGCACATGGTCTTCTCACAAGCAGAAGATAAAATACACTTTTAAATTTTAGCATATCTAATTTAGATAAGACTCCTGACTGTAGCCTTTTGACTTGTGGCTGGGAGAAATCAAGACTTTTGGGTCCATTGTGATGGGATGCATATATTTTGCATGAGAGAAGGACAGATTTTGGAGCTGAGGCTAGAATTCTATGACTTAAGCGGAGATCCTCAAATTCATACATTGGAAATTTAATCCCAAACTAACAGTGTTGGGAAATAGATCCTATTGGGAGATATTTAAGACATGAAAACTTTGCTCTTATGAATTCAGCAATTCCACCATCAAAGAGCTTGACAGGAAGCATCTGGCACACTTTTTGTTTCTGCCTTTTGCTCTGTGAGAACACAGGGTTCTTCTGCAGAAGATGCACCATCTTGGGAAGATAGAACTCCCTCTATCAGATAACAATGTGCTACCATCTTGACCTTGGACTTCTTAGCCTCCAGAACTAGAAGGAAAAAACCATTTCTATTATTTATAAATTACTCAGGTAATAGTATTTTGTTTTAGTACAACACCAGACTAGAATCCTACAATTTGATATAATGTACCATAACTGAATACAAAACTCTCATGATATGAAAGGCATGCTTAAATTTCAGCACTTTTTTGTGAGTTTCATAGTTATGAAAGAAGCAACATACTCTGTTCAAGGATACAACACAGTAGGAAGGAATTTCTCGACATAGGCCCATCATTCAAACAGCTTTTCTGTAAATCTTTTACATAGTTTTGTAAGGAGGGAGAGAATTCTAATTTCAATGGAGAGACATACTAGAAAAAAACTAATATACAAATATCCCACTGAAAAATATAAAGTATTTCTCAATCACAAAGGTAAAAAAGTACACAACTCATTATCCATAACCTTGTCTTCCTGCATTTTTTATTTAATTTTCAACATTCTTGCTAGTCAGCTCTCCCTTTTCTCAAGCTGCTTTATATCTTATCTCACTCTGTCCTTGAGGGGACAGTAAAGTATCAGTGATTTTAGTGATTTTCCTTACTTCTGAAATAGGTGAAGAAGTTCGTCACACTCCTGGAAGTGCAACAAATGTGGGCCTAGGTCTGGCCATGTAAAATTTTTGATTCCTATGAAATTACAAGTGAAAGTCTAAACCTGAGGCTGTCTTTGAAGATGTTATCAGAATTGAAGTGTAAAAAAAAAATACCAATCATCCAGGATTTTGTCTGACTTTGACAGTATAGATGGCATGAGATATTTCTTCATGTCTGAGACTGCAGCTGGATTTTTATTCATGGCCTGTAGAAAAGATTGAAAATGGGTTAGTAGCTCCTTTTAGTTAGTATTGAGAGTTAATTTCTGTGCCCCTTGGTCTGTGCAGATACAACAGTTTTTCTCTAAAGTTGCTCCAGTAGCTTAGTGAGAACAATGTATTGAAACAATGCAAGAAACAAGATGATACACTTCGGGGACAATGCTGGGTAATGGAAAGGGCTCATATATTCAGCACAACATGTTGTGTATCTATGAGCAATTTCCTTTTCTTAAATTTTCCTCATATTTAAGATGGAAATAATATTCTCCTCACCAATTTTTTTATGCACGACACTAAATGTAAAGTAGTTTAAATGGTACTCAGGAAGGAAGATCTCCATCAAACTGTATCATTACTGGTTTGATATTACTATTTCTTGTCGTTATTGTCATGAACATCACTATTATCACCATGATCCCCACTAGGGAAAGTACCATTGACTTTTAGCATGCTTCCTCAGTGTAAAACTTAACACCATGGTGAGTCCCTATGTGGTTTATAATGAGTATGTATATCTATCCATCTATCTATCTATCTATCTATCTATCATCTATCTATCTATCTATCTTTCTATCATCTATCTATATGATATCTATATATACATGATATATCTATAAATGATATATATTATATATATATCTATATATCTATAAATGATATATATGATATATATCTCTATATATCTATATCTATCTATCTATCTCTCTATATCTATCTATATATATCTATAAATGATATATATCTATATATGATATATCTATAAATATATCTATCTCTATATTATGTAAGAAGATTAATAGAAGCTCACTAGAGTTGTTGCTCCCTATTTTCTGTATTTCAGCGAATATCTCATCTAAAAGGAAGTAGAAGAATTCATTAAATATGCAAATACACAGACAAACATACATTCTTGGTCAGTGATTTAAAGTGTGAAATGCTACAACGATGTTTAGAATCTATCTGATCATTCACATTAATCCTGAAGAAAATAATTTTACAGTTCAGGAAGGATATCTTCACATATACTTTACCTTCTAAACTTATAAGCTGACCTATCTGCTGAGTGGTCAGATGTTTATCTGAAGAGATGATCATGATTAACTGTGTTCCCATTGAAAACGGTTTTGGGACCAGGTGTGGTGACACATGCTTATCATCCCAGCGGTTGGGAGGCTGAGACAGGAGCATTGCCACCAGAGTGAGGCCAGGCTGGGCCATGTAGTGAGATCTTGTCTCAACAACATCTATTTGGATATGAAAATGAGAGTGATGGATGTTTTTTTCACAAAGTCTGTGCTTATCCAATGTCTTCAAGAGTTTTACCTAGTCTATCTTCTAGCAGATTCAGTATTTCTTTTTTAATACTTAGACCTTTCATCCATTTCAAATTTATTTTAGTACATGGTGAGAGATATTGGTATAGCTTCACTCACCATTTATTAAGGAGTGTCTTTGTTCTAAGGCTGGTATTGGCCTCTTAGTTAAAGACAATGTAGATGATTGCTCTTGTAGTTGTTTCTGCACTTTCTATTCTGTTTCAGTGATTGTAGGGTCTGTTTTATTTTATTTAATTATTTATTTTTGCCAGTCCAGGATGTTTTTATTGTAGTAGTTATGAGAATAACTTCAAATCAGGAATAGTGATGCCTCCAGCCTTATTCTTGTTACTAAGAATTGCTTTTGCTACTCTTGGGTCTTCTAGTTCCATATGAATTTTAGGATTTTTTTTTTCTGGTTCTGTGAGATATGCTTAAGGCATTTTGATTGGGTTGTCTTGAATCTATGTAACAATTTTATAAGTATTACCATTTTCACTATATCGATTCTGCCTGTTCTGAAACGGGGATATCTTTTCATTTTCTAATATCCTCTTTGATATCTTTTTTTTCAGAGCATCATTATTTACAATCTAAAGGTCTTTCATTTCCTTCATTAGATTGATTCTCATTTTATTTCTCTAGATATGGTAATAGTTGTTGCTTCTTTAATTTCTTTCTTGGTTAGTTTATTATTCATGTATAGAAATGGTATTGAATTTTAAGTGTTGACTCTGAATCCTACAGAATTTGGTTATTAATTCTAGGAGTCTTTTGGTTGAGTTTTTGGAATGTTTTAGTGTAAGGATAATGTCATATACAAATAATGATAATTTAGCTTTTTCTTTTCCTATCCTTATACATTTTATTTCTTTCTCTTGTCTAACTGGTCTGGCGAAAGTTTCCAGAACTCAAATGAACAGGAGTAGTGAAAGTAAGCACTCTTGTCTTGTCCTGATTTTAGAGAGAGAGCTTTCAGTTTTTGATCATTTATTACAATGTTGGCTGTTGGTTTGTCATAGAGTGTGATGACTCTGGTCTATGTCTCTGTCAGAGAAGGCATTTATCAGGTTGAGAAAAACACCTATTTCAATTGACTGTACAGTTTACTTTTTAAAAATCATGAATGGGTATTGGAGTTTGTTAAAATGCTTTTTCTGCGTCCACTGAGATGATCAGATGATTTGTGAAGTGATTTATTTCACTTAGATTTATTTCACTTAGATTTCACTGAGATGATTTGTCCTTGATTCTGTTAACATGGCATATTGCATCTTTTGATTGGTGTGTATCGAACCATTCTTATATCCTTTGCATGAATCCTACTTGGTCAAGTTATATAATATTCTTGACGATTTTGTGTTTTCTGTTTGCCAGTATCATATTGATGATTTTTGCATGTAAGCTTATGAAGGATATTGGCTTACAGTTCTCTTTTTTGGTTGGATATTTCTCTTGTTTTGGTATCAAGCTAATTCTTACTTCCAGGAATCAGTTTAGGATTATTGGTTCCTTTTCAATTTTATTAAATAGTTTGAGGAGTAGTAGATTAGATGTTCTCTAAGGTTCTTGTGCAATTCAGCAGTGAATCCACCAGGACCTGGGCTCTTCCTTATTGGTAAGTATTTAATTACATCTTAAAATTCATTAAATAAAATTGAATTAATTAGAATTTTTAGATCGTTTTGATTCAGCTCTATATTTCATATGTACCTACAAATCTGTCCATTTCTTCTGAATTTTCTATCTTATTAGAATACATGTTTTTGAAGTAGATGTTGATGATCTGTATTTCTGAAGGATGTATTGTAATTTCACCTTTTTCAAGGTGCCCAAGTTCAATCTTCAGTACTGCCCCCCCCCAAAAAAGAAAAAGAAATGAAAAAGGTGAAGTTACAATAGGTCCTTCAGAAATATAGATCATCAACATCTATTTCAAGAACATGGGCTTCAACTCTTTGATTCACTGCTTCTTTGTACTATGTTATTATTCTCAATTGCATTAATTTCTGCTCTGATCTTTATAATTTCCTTTGTTTTCAATGAACTTCGAGTTCAACTTGATCTTCTTTTTCTAGAAACTTGAGGATTAACATTAGGTTATTTATTTGAGCTCACTTTTTTTCTGATGTGGTAATTAAGTGTTATAAATTTTCCTTATAAGACTGCATTCTTTACATCCCCTAACTCCCTGTATGTCATACTGGCATTATCATTTAATGGTAAAAACTAGATTTTTCATTAATTTCACCTGTGATCCATTGATTATTCTGAAAGGTATTATTTAATTTCTGTGTGTTTAAGTAGTTTTTGTCATTTTGTTGCTTTATAATCTGATAATGGGTCTGGGACAATTTAATTCCTTTACATTTATTTAAGCATATTCTATGAGCTAATATGTGGTCTATTTTTGGGAAAGTCTTGTGAGTTACACAGAAGAATGGATATTCTGCTGTTGTGTGGAACACTCTAGATATCTATCAAGTCCATTTTTTCAAAGGTTTGCTTTGGTTCTGATTTTTTTTGTTTATTTTTTTGTCTAGTTGATCTGTTTATATGTAATAGTGGGGTACTAAGGTCCTCATGAAAATTATTAGTGTTTATCTGATTTTTCATATCCAATAGTATTTGTTTCATATAGGTGGGTAACTGGTATTTTGTGTATATATATTTATGATTGTAATCTCTTCCTCTTGGATGTTCTCTCTCTTCTTTGTCTCTTCTGATCCACCTCAGTTTGAAATCCACTTTATCTGCAAATGCAATAGCTGACCTTGCTTTTTCTGCTTTCCTGTTGCATGAACTATTATTTTCTATTTTCTAACTTTTAGTCTCTGAGTTTCATTTCAAGTTAAATGTCTTTTTTAATGCAGCATATTGTTGCATCTTCTTTCTTTCTTTCTTTTTTTTAAATTTTAAATCTTTATTGGTACATTGTGAGTACTCATTCTCATTGAGAGTTTGTACCAGCATATGCCATGACTTTGATTTTTTCCTCTTCCCCATCCATTCTAAAACCCCCCATCACCTATATACATAAGCTTTGTTTCCTTTTTTGTATTACTATCACATTCTTTTTCCCCTCGTTATTTACCCCTACACCCTCTTTCCTTTTAAATGTTTTCTATTTCACAGTATCAACTATATATATAAATTAGAACTCATTTACATCTTCCTTTTCCCAAACCAGAGAAAAGATATGATATTTACACATCTGTGACTTATTTATTTCACTTATGATGATGTCTTGAAGGTACATCTATTAAGAGCAGCAAAGAAGTATATGAAGAAATGCTCAACATCACTGGTCATTTGAGAGATACAGACAAAAACAACACTGAAATTTCATCTCACTCCACAAAGAATGGCTGATATTTCAGAATTAGCCAGCAACAAATGTTGGTGAGGCTGAGGAGAAAAAGGAATCCTTCTCCACTGTTGGTGGGAGTATAGACTCGTACAACTCTTGTGAAGTTCAGTGTGGAGATTCCTCAAAAAACTAGGATTAGAGGTTCCATTTGACCCGGTCATTGCTCTGGTAGGTGTATACACAAAAGAATTAAAAGATTCATATCACAGTGACATCTTTCATTTTTATTGGTGACATCTTTCCAGGTATTTAAAAAAACAAATAAACAAGCATCCTTTGGTAAGTCCAGTCAAATAGCCATTGTTTATTTATTTGCTTTTTCATTCTTTGCTTTCACTTTCTCCCTAACTTCTTTACCTCTAAAGTATGGTTTCACAATGGTTTGAGATTTTTTCTCTCTTTTTTCCCTACTCATGAATTCATCTGTCAGAAAACTCAAAGCCCTTAACTTTTACCTGTTGCTTATCAAAATGGTAGGGCGATAGAAGGTAAAGGGGCCTGGTGCTTCCTGTCTTGTGGAAGGGGGACAAGAAGCACAGGACCTTTGCTTTTCTTCATCTGTGATCTACAGTTAAGTAAAATCTCTAGACTTCTAACATTCTTTAGTTACTCTTACATGTTACAAGTCTCTAGATAGAAAGAACTTTGGGGTAGATTTTTGAGTAAAGCTCAGCTGTTTGTCATGCACAACTTTCCTTGCTTCCCTATCTGTTGTTGGGATAGCCACATTCCTCTGAGGAGGACACTTGCACCAGCCATGACAGAAACAGAACAAAGCTCCTGCCCTTGGTGGTTCTGATTCTGGGATCTGGGGTAGGCTAAGCATGACCCTGGTTTTGGCTGGGCCACTCCCCTGGCATGACTGTAGGTGAGGGTGTGATGCTCATGTGGCTGCTTCCGGCTGAGGAGTGGCACTGATCCTGCCTAGCCAGGGACAGAAAGTTTCATCCTGATAACTTGTAGGACACATAGCAATATCAGGTTCTGTCTTCTGAAGAAGCATCATCATTCAATCATCTGAAAAGCTAGGGCAAGGACATATAAGGTACTAGTTCATAATAGCAAGTCATGCAACAGAGAAGACTTCCAGTGACTGATGTCATTGCCAGAAAAACTAAGACTTTTCCACTTAGGGAAATCATCTAGAGATGACCCTTTCCCCCAAACTGTAAGTAACATATGATTTCTGAGATGAAATTTAGGGATGTGAGTTTCAGAGTGATGGAAGGACTCTCTTTGTCTGTCTATCTTTTTATCATCTATCACCTATCTATCTACCTCTCTGTCAGCTATATATTTCCGTTCACAAAATTAATTTGTTCTACAATTTTGGAAAATATTACCACATTTGTGTTTGTGTGGGAAATATGGCCACAGTCATGTTTGTCACCCTATGCAAAATTTGCACAAAAAGTTCTGCAAAACATTTCTATTTGCAAACCAAATTGCAAAATGAATATGTATATTTTCTACTCCTGTCTCTAGAGAACTATTAACTAACACACTTAATATAGGAAAAGTAATATATGAATTGTGATGAATATAGAATCAATGAATATGCTTGAATTTCCATCTTTAAGGGTCTTAAATTATAATGGTATTTATCATTTAAACCTGTCTGAGCAGAGGTCTTGAGACACATTTAGCTCTGTAGACCAATAATTCCTCTAGGGAGAAATTCAGCATCAATCACATATTTTAAAAGATCCCTATTAGTGTGTGCTCCTTTCTTAATGTTTAAATAAAGAATGTAAGTCAGGTATCCCTAGTCTCAAGTGGCAATGCATCTAGAAGAAAACAGAGTTTGATCTCTTCTCAGGATATATATTAGAGTAAATTCCATGTGGATCAAAACCTAGATTTAAAAATATATTAGAGCAAACAGAGAATAATAAAGGAAATGAAGGAGCACAAAGCAAAAATAAAATTAGGTATCTTACATTTAAAATATCAACAAGACAAATTATCACCAATGAATATGAAGAACATGTGATAGAAGAGCAGTAATAGAAATCACAGATTAGAACTGTATTGAAAATATCAAATGATTCCTACACCCAAGAACTTGTGTTAAGTGCTCCACTGCCCTATGAAATTAGCATTTGCAGGTACAGTACTAGTAAGTTTTTCAGTCTTTGTTTAATTTGCTTAACTTGAAAATTTCAACTTTTGCAGATGTGAAACAGGTTAACCTTCTACTTGGGTAAAAGACCAGTCAAGCTGATGCACATTTTTTTCATGTCAAAAGGAATAGTTTGCTTCTTTATTTCTGTTGCCTGGACCATGTGCTGCAGTTCAGCTAATATCTCAGGTACATGCTACAGAAAGAACTGCCTGGTGACTGCAGCATTGCTTTGTGTAACGCTCTCTGAAGTTGCTTGGAATTTTAGAAAGTGCTTTCTATGTTCTCTGATGACTTGTGGTGGGTAGTATTTTCAGGCCATACTGTCTCAATCTAGAGTTCAACCTTTTGATATTTTGCTCTCTCTCTCTCTCTCTTTTTTTTTTTTTGAATGTTTATAATAGAAACTTGTATCTGAATGGTACTTCCATGCCACTTACAGGACCATAATTGATCTAATGATAAACACTTACAATGCTTGTGAGATCATTATAATAAAAGGATGAATTCATGCCTATTTAAGATTATTGCCTTGAATAGGTTGTTTCTGCTGATAACTTTTTTCCTTTTATTAGAAGAATATTCTTTCCAGGAAATTTAAAATCAAATAAAGTCCCAGTCTAACAATTAGCTTTTTCCAGAAATGTATTAATGGCTAATCTCATTTAACTCTTTTAGATAGTCCTTCTTCTGCTTTAATTTTTTTTTGTTGTTGTTTTATAGTTTTTTTTTGAAACAGGGTCTCACTTTGTAGTTCAGGCTGGTCATGAACTCAGCCTCAAACTCAGCAATCCTCCAGCCTCTGCCTCCTGAGTGCTAGGATTACAGGCATGAACCACCATGCCTGGCACTGTGGTATGTGGTACTGATTGCTGGTGGGTGTGAGTCTTCACACCTGGCATTGTTGTATGTGGTTACCAGGATTGAACCCAGGACCTTGTGCCTGCGAGGCAGGTGCTGGAATCACTGAGCTAAATCCCTGGCCCCAGTTTTACAGTTTTTAAATATATCGAGTCATGCAAGTCACTTTGGTAGAAGAAAGGATACATCTCTCATTTTATATGCAATGAACTGAGACCCAGAGTGCTAATTGGCCAGATTAGTTTTATGCTAATTTATAAATGGAACCAGGGCTAGATTCAACCTCAGCTATCAGTGTAGAACTCATATCTCACCATTTCTAACTTGCTTGCCAAGTTTTCCTTGGATATTCAATCAGAATCAGGCAAATCACAATTTCTAAGGTTCACTGACCAATCTAAATTCCAAGTAAGTGTATTAAATTTGTTAATTTTGAAAAGCAGTTTTGTTTAGTGGTTTGATGCCTTTTCAAAGTTGTATACCAAAGTTAATTTAAAACATATTTAGAATTCCAATTATAGTTTAACCATTTGGTAATACTCTGGCCTCCTACTAATGTGACTTAAATTTAGGAGACATGTATATGGTACATCCTTATAAATGATATAAAACGGCACCATTTTTCTCTAGGATAAGATATAAGTGCTATTTTGCAAATATTACTACCAAGAAACAACTCAGGATATGTAAAATCAGAGGTAAGCATTTCAACTGTTTACTTTATGACTTCTTCAACTTTGTCTCATATTTGATTCTCAATCTAAGAATTGTTGAATGTGGTAGATATTCTTCAGATTTTTAAAATAATAATTGCCCCTGAAATAGTGGGGAATGATTTAATGGTATGGCATGCTGAATTGGTTAGGTTTCTCTTGAGAAACAGAATTGATGGAACTGATAGAACACCTATATTTATATTTTTAATTATACAAGAAGACAGGGTAGACGGGCTGATAGGCTCAGAAACAGGGATTGTCTATTTGCTGTGCAGCTGAGCATGCAGAAGCTTCTCATAACAAGAAGCTGAAAGTTGTGAATCAAGAGGAACCCAGGATGTGGCACTGGTTGAAGACCGGAGGCTTGGGAGCTCTCTGGAGGGTGCCTGGTGTGAACCCGCAGTGACTGAAGAACTGGGAGTTGTATGTCCACATGTGAGGCAGCCAAAGATGCTCGTGAAGTCTGGAGTCTTTCACATGCCAGATTCCTTTCATCCCTTCCCATCCAGGCACCAGTCTAGTGTTGATGCTGCCCACAATCTCCATGTGCCTCCTTCCTTTCACTTTGCTGACCTATGTGCCAATCACCCCTGGAGACGCCACAGGCACACTCATAGCTGTGCACTACAAATCTGAGAGGCAATTTTTAACTGAGTCACGTGCAGACATCATGATATCACCATGAATGGTCACACTTACCATATTATCTATCCATATCTTGGTTCCAAAGCTACTTGATGTCCTATATTGCTTTAATTGCATGCCAAATTGACATTTTCATTTTGTGGCTGCACAAACGGAAGCTCTGAGTCTGGATCAGCCAAAGATGCTGAGCAATCTCTCCCAGATACTCTCGTACTGCAGATAGAGAACAGGACGAAGTCTGCTTTTGTCTTTCCTCAGAATCAAAAGGGATTTTTCACTATACACACTGCCAATCATGCTGTAGTGAACATTCTCAGAAAAGCACGGGCCACATTGTTGGGAGGAATCTTTTTATTCATGTTGATCCCCTTGAACTTAATAGAATCCATTTTCAGGAGAAATGGGGTATTGCAAGAGGGTGTGATGAATCCAAAGCAGGTGTACAGAGCTTCATTTCAACTGTTATCAGAAAATACCTCCAGGTGCCTACCATAGGGCTGCCTGGTGCTCAGCTGGTATCTGTGGATTTACAATATATGGTTACAGGAGACTGTATTTCAGGACTAAAAGTTATAAGAGGTGGTGGTAGAGAAGTATTTGTCAACCCACCTCCAATCCCAGCCCAAGTGGCAGCCTGAAGCACAGATATATATTTGATTATAATGGTCTGTCGCTATATAGACATTTAATTCTTTCTTCCTCTTACTTATGGGCTCATCAGGACCTCTGACTGCTGCTGTTAGGCACACACGTATCTTCTTAGTTTTAATGAACACGTTTGGAATCCCACTCACCACTTCCATTTCCCGTCAGCCTCTGGAGTTCAATGTGGAAAATTCCGTTGAGTATCTGTCTTCATTTAATGTAAATAAATGTGTTGTTTTATGACCTTTATCTTGTCCTCCAAAACGACTAACCCAGAAAAACTGGTATTATTGAAATACTAAGCATTTATCTGCAATACAATAAATTGTATATTTATCTACTATTTTTTTCATTTGATTCTGCTTGTTATGAAAAACAAAACAAACAAAAAACCCTAGGTGACTCACTGAGCCTAAGTTATGTATTTGTGAATTTTTAAATTGAGATATACTTGAATGCATACATAAATTCTCGGTAATTAGTAACTTTTCTATTTATATTAATCTCAACGATAATGGTAGCAGTAACATAATAATAGAGAAACAACAAATCACAACTGCCTAATTTCTTCAGAGAAAATCTCTAGATGTGAATTAGAAATGATGTTTACATAGCTTTTTCTTTTGTAAACCATAAGTCGTTATAGAAACATGGACCAAGGACATACACGTTTCTTACAGGGCTTTGAGAAGGGTTTTGGTCTCACCTGAACGTCTTGACGCTACGTAATTCCATTGTAAACAAATTATGTCACATTGCTCGGCCTGAAGTCTTTAGTAATTTTTGAAGGACCACTAGAGGGTGCTATCTCGTAAGGAAAATAAAAGCACCTCCCTACAGTAGGGTTCAGTCTGCAGCTGCGACGTCCGATGTTAGGGACTAGAACTGAGCGCTCTGGTGTGAGTATCCGGATACGATTTATTTATTTATCCTTTCTGCGTAAGTCAATAGCCATAGTGGAGGTAAGCCACAAAAGTTGATTGGAATAAACTCCTAGTTTTTCAGGAAAGGTTAATATCAATTCTGTCACAGGGAAAGCAGTGAGTATTTCTTGTCAAACAAAATCGTGAGCCTATATGACTTTCTTGTAAGAGATAAGCTGGCTTCAGTGTGTGGGCTGTGGTTTTACTTGGTATCTTTTTTTATAAGTTTGGGAATAGTGATTTTATTCTGTCTATGGAAGCTTTTAATCTAAAAGCTGTTGAAAACGAAGATCGTCTCGTGTTATTTTTGTCCTGCGAAAAATAATATCTCAGTGATCCAAAGGTCAAGAATGTGCTCAGGTGGTTTAGGTGAAAATGAACTAAAAACCTGATGTTCGTTTTTGTCCCTCTGGATTTAAGGTGGATGTTGTGCTGTAAGGGGCTGTACTAAGTGTCAGCGCTGATTACCAGTAATAGTCTTTAGAGCTCATATTCAGTGGCCAGTGCGTCTTGGTGGAGCCAGTTATCTAAGGATGAAACAGGCAGCATGCATTTTGTCAAAAGATTTCTGCCGAATAACTATTGTCTTCTCGGTCGAACGTGAGGTGGGGAGGGAGATTGGAGAGTGTCAGTTTTGAGGAAGAAATATAAGGGCGACCTGAAAAAGTCCTACATCTCCTGTGGAAAACTAGAGTTCTCATGTTTGATCCTGAGAGAGGAGTTAGCTTCCTGAAGGATTTTTTCCACTATATACTGCATCATTAATGTATGAATTATGGGGAAAGTGCTTCCAATTTGTTTTGCAACCAAAAAAGTTTCTGAAAACCTTTTCTGCAAGAGTCCAACTTTTCAAGTCTTTTGAGTTCCCTTTAGGCAAAACTAGCTGATCAAGAGCCTAGAGTGGGTGGTATGATTAGACAGACAGATAGTCTTAAAAGTAATGTGTGTGTGTGTGTGTGTGTGTGTGTGTGTGTGTGTGTATGTACCTGCACACATTCCACATGCTCAGATATCCTTGATTCCAACTTTAAGAGCTCGTGCCAGTCAGGCTGCACTTTCTCATTTTCTGTCTCACAATACTTTAATTTTTAATGTGAATCTACCTTCTTTGGCATGTGCTTATGTCTAGACATGCTTTGTAAGTTAGATAATTATCGATAATGGGAGTGGGGGAGGGTTCAGAATGATCTGATTATTTTTCACAATTTTTTAAAAAAATCCCACATTTTATATCCTGTGCAAAGAATTGGAGAGTAGAAACAGCTAAGTGACACAAAAATCTTTTTCATTAACCTATCCATCTTTTTTTATTAGTGTAGATTATGTATTTTTATTTACTTACTAAGGCTAGAAAAAAACAAAATTAGGCTCATTTCCCTAAGAGAGTAGGGAGAGAAAAATTATCCCTTTATGAAATACAACAGTTAAATAAATAGTCCATAAAGTTCTTTGACACAAATACCTCTGCTTTAATTTCCCCATGGTATGAAAGCAGGTGATACAGAACATAGTACTAAGTTAGAAAGAAGATGGACAGTTAGCGTTCTGATCTCTACTTCTCATTGTAGCCAGTGGTTTTATTTGGACAAACCATGAACATGTCTAATCTTTAGGGTTTTTTGTTGATATTTGCTTTCTAATAAAGAATAGCATCTTTTTCTCTTACATGCCAATAGTTGTTGTAAGTGACATACCCCCCTACCCCTAAATAACCTAAACTACAAAGGCTAAAAGCTTGACCAAACTATTGCTATGGTCTGTGTTAATGTGGTCATCAAAATGGGATTTGTGAGATTTATGGTGGTATTACTGGAAGAATACCCTGCTTATTACTGTGCTTTGGCTTTCTTTGGCATTTGGACTTTTTCTTTGGTATAGAGTTGTCTGACGGATGCCCTTGTTTAATGTCTCTGCCTGATAGCAGAGGCCGGGGTTACCGATAAAGAAGTAGAGAAGGTGGCCTATTTTCCTCCATGGTGGTCGACTGCTGCTGACACTGTCCTATAACTGTGCTTTTGCTTTCTTCATAACTTCTGCAACCTGACTCAGGTGTTAAGACTTACTATGTTCTTGCACTCTTAAAGACAGATGCTCAAATAATCCCCTGGGCTCTCTGTACAGACATAAAGCCAGAGTGGATATGAGATCGGAAATACTGGGCTTAGAACTCTAGTTTTTGCCCATATTTTCTCACTTGGGAACTTGAAGAAAGCATTGTTTCTCTGAATTTCCTTTTTCTGGCTCAGGCTTCCATTAATTTTATTACTTAGGGATGAAACATTGTCTGGTCTTTCACCTTGTGTGTCCATGAGACAGAACACATTTTTTCCATAAAGGAGCAGAAACATGGGTGTGTCAAACCCATGTTTATTCTTTAGAACATTTCTATTGATCAATTAGTGGTTTTAATTTTATGAGCTCCATTAAACAATAAATGTTTAACAGGAAAAAATCACAAAAATAAAGTATTGCATTTTTAATGTTAATTGCTTATAAAAAAGCATAACTATTTTCAACATTGACAAGTTTTTGCTATATAAAATCTAAAAAAGAATGTCAGAATAGGGTGAAGGGGGAAAATAATGACATTATAACAAAAAAGAAAGGAAACAAATTTTATGTATATGGGGGGGTGGTAGGGTGGGTAGGGGCATGGGAAAAAATGAGAATTAAGTTGTGTCATATACTGGTACAAGTCCCCACTGTGGAGTGCAATCATGATGTGTATATGTAGTGTACCAATAAAGATTTCAATTTAAAAATGTCAGAAATAAAAACCTACATGAAGTACAATGAAAATACCAGTAGCATTTATAAAAAGTAATCTTCATTTCAATTATAACACATAAAACACATCACACATGACAACAGCATGTTCCATACATGTTTCACTTATATTGACAGCACAATATTTTCTTTCCTGGCATTTTTGTAGGACATACTTGATGTCTCGCCATCTTCTTGCTTTGTTTATAGACTTTTATTATGCAATGTGTGTTTAACAGGAACATAAAATATCAATAAAGTATTAATTTTTTAATATGTATTGTGTGTTCAAATAAACATCAACATTTCCTATCAGCTGTTTGTTTATAAAATCTAAAAGATAATATCAGAAATAAAAACCTGTGTAAACTGCAGTGAAAATACCCGTAGAACTAACTCTACAACAGAAATAATCTTTACTGCTACTGTCACTCAGCAGTCCTCACATGTAAAACTTGCATGTTCCATGCACAAGTGTTGTGTACACTGATAGCATGTATGTTCCATTTTCTCATCCTTTCTTGGAGGGTGCAGTTGACATCTTTTTGGTCTTGCTGTTGTCACAGTGTGTCTTTGGGGAGCTGTGACTGTCTCTTTGACTATCAGCTTACCAGTTTGCTCCACACTTTTTTGCATAGTTTCCTGGGAAGAAACATTTCATTTTATTTTTTCCTCTGTTGTAAATAATGTCTTATGAGTTCCTGTCTCAATCTTATAAGAGAATTTCTCCATGGCCTTTTTTTTGGGGGGGGAGGGTACCAGGGATCCAACTCACATCTATGCACTTGCCAGGCAGGCACAGGACCACTGAACTAAATCCCTGGCCTTATTTTGGACTTGTGATTTTCTTTATAAACTATCAAACTGTTCATGCCACATATGTTTAGAATCACGTAAAACACAACCAATGCTTTGGGTTCCAAGTGGCATCATAATCGCTGTATAACTTATCAACAACATCTACTCCATCTTTGGTTTTGTTAGAGAAAATTTTCAAATCAGGCTTTTGGTGTGTTGGGCTTTCCCTATGAAGAGTTCCATCATAGTGCTACGTTGACATCCACGGTACTGGTTTGTTTTTGTTTGCCATATTATAAGGCCAATGTAAATCTGTTTTCAAACTGCATCACTCCATTTGGAATTTCTGCTGTGTTCCTGTGTACAGTCCCTATGTCGTTCAACTTATAATGTTAGGAAAAGTAACAATGATTGGAAATTGGTAAACCAATTGCCAAATATCACATTCTGATTAGTTTGGGAGATAGGAGGAACAAGTCTGTTCACAGCACAATTTGGTTTATTACTATGTGAATAAGGAACCAGTGGCTGAGTGCCAGGGTAAATTTTAAAATTGAATGCTTAAAATGTCTTCACATTTTCAAAGGCATAAATTTTTATGCCATAGTTTGAAAGTGTTTCTGGCATGCACATCCCGAAGCTACAGTGGCCATAAAATGATGCAATATGTTCCTCAACAGTCATGTATTCAGATAATGTGTAAGATGCTTGGCAATCATTCATAAATCTGTCAAACAATGATTGGATAACAGCCAAATTTTCAGTTCTTTTTCTTTTTGGCTGTGCTTTTTTCATCAAACTCTAGGAAAATCTCATCAGTGTCATTGGTTTTCTACAAACCTCAACCCCTACGCCCATGGCTTTTCATAAGTCATTTACATTCCTACAGTTACCATGAGAAAACCCTGCTAAGTACAAGAGACCTATGAATGCTTTCAGTTGAGCTAGTGAGTTGTTTTTATAAATACATTTCTAAGTAGGCTTATTGGTGGATACAGAATTTTTATATTTGTATTTCAGCCTTTGTGTATTTCACAGTATTTTGTAGCATTCTGTTTATTTCAGTGTCCAACACTGAGGGGTAGTGCTGACATTCCATCCAATAGGTTTCATCCTTGCCATGGTCCTCACGATATTTTTGGACCTACTTCTAACACTGGGTCATTTCATTCAGTTGCATGACCATTTGCAACATTTTATTTTTGAGACAGGGTCTTGCTATTTGTAGTTCAAGCTGGCCCTGAGCTCAGCATTAGACTCACATTAATCCTCCTGCCTCTGCCTCCCGAGTGCTAGGATTACAGGCCTGATCCACCACACCTGGCACTGTGGTATGTTGTTCTGATTGCTGGTGTGTGTGAATCTCCACATGCACCATTGTTGCATGTGGTTATGAGGGATTGAACTGGGCCCTTGCACATGCAAGGCAGGTGCCAGAACCACTGAGATAAATCCCTGGCCTGATTTTGCAACATTTTGAGTAGTGAAATATGCGCTCCATTGATGTCTTCTTTATCATGTGAATCAAAGAGATCTGAACTCCCTGTGTCTGCACTGGTCAAGTCTTATTCCATTTCACTGTCATAGGAGTGTTTGTTCATATGGCCAACATCAAAGCCGCCATCATCATCATCATCTTCCTTATGATCATCATCATTGTCATCATCATCGTCATCCACCCACACTACTCTTCTGTTATCAAACGTGTTTTACTGTAATGGATCACCTTCTTCATCCACGTATGAACAATCTGACAATTCACTTTTGACTTCCTTCAACACTTGAAAATCTGTTTTCCCATGTGCCATTGTACTGAACAAGACTACTTCTACCAGAAAAATCAAAAGAAAACTTTGTAAAAAACAAATGTTAGAGTGGTATGGGTGTATTGTGCACTATATGATGCTCAGGTAGACATGTGCAAAACCTGTTAGGCAGAGTGTAATGTGGGTGAAAAATTCCAGTTTGATACTTTTATACAAGTGTACCCACTGTGTCAATTGTTATAGCAAGTGGTTAAACACAAAGGCTGCTATCTGAATCCTTCAGGGAAAGGTGCTGAGATGCACAGCTGGCTTCTATTACACTAAAGTAAAAATTTGCTGCAGAAAGTAAAGGATATGTTTGTGAAACCCAGTGTTATGCTCCAAATGTTAAGCTCAATACACAATAGCCTTTGTTTCCCTGTTTCAGTTGATCACACACACACAAACACATGCAGACAAACACATACACACTGTTGAGGTAAAACAGACATAAAAAATTTCACCTTCTTTGTCTATAATGATGAAACTATTGTTGGAGAATAAACCTAGGGATGTGGCAATAACGGGCATCATAATACCAAACAAAAGGTCTAGCCAAGTCACCTTGGAACCTGGTGGCTGGGAGGCTGAGCTATTTGTGTCCTAAAGCACTAGGTTCCTCAGGAACTTTGGAAGAAGAAGACTGAGCTGGGCCACCTTTATTTTTTCCTGCACTCTTCAGCCAATTTACATTTCCAGAGTGAGAATCCTTTCAGGTGTAAAAGGCCATTACAGAAAATTATAGGGAAGTAAAGAATCGTCAAAAATCTCCTTGCCCCTCAAATATTTTCTAACATTTTACATTATGTAGCTGATCTTTAGGTCTATGAAAAGCAGACTGTTGCTGCTTATAGGGAAAATCTGCTATTCATCAACACAGTCATTTTCTACCATCTTGAGTCTGTTATTCCACTGCTGATGTCTGAGTTTTGAGGGTTCTGTCTGGGACCACTGAAGAGTGAGCTCTTTTTCTCTCCAGAAATAGCCCAAGGCCAACCTGTAATGAAGCTGGAAATTCTCTTCCCTTTTATTCTCATTCAAAATTATACCTGGCTTCATTGTCTAAGCTTATTAGATGTTTTGCAATGATTTTTAAAGCTACCCCAATAAAATATGCCCAAAACTAGAGTTCTTAACTTTAAATATAAATCTCTGTCCACTATTAAATTGCTCAACAAAAATCAAAGTGCAAAGTCTCCCTTGAGTCTCACAGTTTAGATGAATGAAAACTCAGACGCAACTTGTTTAACCTGTTAGATTTCAAAGAAATGTGTGGAAAAATCATCCCCTCCAATTTCTCATTCTGATCAGCATCAGCAGAGAGTTCCCAAGGGCTAGAAAAAAATGAATTTCCTTCAGCAGCTGCAGCCTGAACTATTTCTCACAGAATGGGCATAGTTCCTTCATAGCTTCAGAACTTGCATTAATTTAATGTCAAGTTTCTGATGTGTTTTTTTTTTTTTGTAAAATATATTTACAAGATTATTATGGCATGGGCTCCACTTCCATCTAATTAAGAAAAGAACCAATTAGTCCTTGGCCCCCAGAACAGTTTTTCTAGGAAATAATGTGTTTCTCAGACTCAATAATTAGTGATGTGAAAGATTCTAGAAGAAAATTAATGAGAACTGGGACAAGGGTTCAATGTGGATTTTATTCTGACCAGGAAATACTCCATCCATGCCAGATTTTCAGCTGGAGAAGTTGAATTCAATTAGAGAAATTTCCTGTGAAGACATCACTTTTAGTACTAGGAACTTACCGTATCTCTGTTTGTAGTTTCTTCTATAGGAGAAGTATGCGTGGTGACACTCACCCTCCCAGTTAGAGCCTCAGAACCTGATCCTTAGCTGCATACCACCCAACACCACGGACGACAATTACTTAGCTACAAGACTTCTTTCTTTTTTAAAAAAATTTTTAAATCTTTATTGGTACCTTACATATATGCATTATGATTGTACTCCATAATGGGGATTTGTACCAGTATAAGATGCAACTTAATTCTCATTTTTTCCCATAGCCCTACCCACCCTACCGACCCCCATATACATAAAATTTGTTTCCTTACTTTTTTGTTACAATCTCATCATTTTTCCCCCTTCACTCTATTTTACATTGAGCATTTTCTATTTCACAATATATAACATACAATTCTAGGACTCATTTACATCTTTATTTTCTCATACCAGAGAAAAGATGTGATATGTACCTATCTGTGACCTATTTATTTCATTTATGAGGATATCCTCAAGGTATGTCCATTTAAGTATAAATGATTCAAACTTATCATTTTTTTATGGCAGAACAATACTCCATTCTGTAGAAGAACCACAGCTTTTTTATCCAGTCTCCAGTTGATGGATACTTGGGTTGTTTCCAAGATGTAGCAATCACAAATTGGACTGCTATAAACATGGGTGCACATATATCACTGTGATATGAGTCTTTTAATTCTTTTGTGTATATACCTAGCAGGGCAATGGCCAGGTCAAATGGGACCTCCAATCCTAGCTTTTTGAGGAATCTCCAAACTGATCTCCACAGGGGTTGTATGAGTTTACAGTCCCACCAACAGTGGAGAAGCGTCCCTTCTTCTCTGCAGCCTCGCCAACATTTGCCGTTGGCTGATTCTGAAATGGCAGCCATTCTATGTGAAGGGAGATGAAATCTCAATGTTGTTTTCATCTACAACTCTCGAATGACTAATGATGTTGAGCATTTCTTCATATGCTTCTTAGCTGCTCTTACTCCTTCCTCTGATAAATGTCTGTTCATTTCAGATGCCCATTTTTGAATTGGGTCATTAAATTTGGGTGGGCTGATTTTTTTGAGTCCTTTATATATTCTAGATAGTAACCCTTATTCTGAGGAACAGGTGGTAAAGATATTTTACCACATTGTTAGTTGCCTTTTTGCTCTGTTGGTGGTTTCCCTTGCTGTTCAGAAGCTTTTTAAAAGAATGAGGTCCCATTTGTTGATTTCTTCAGCCAATTCCTGTGCTATAGAAGTCTTGTTCATGAAGTCTTTCCCTAAGCCAGTGTCTTCGAGAGTTTTACCTAACCTGTTTTGCAGTAGGTTTAGAGTGTCTGTTTTAATATTTAGGTCTCTTATCCACTTTGATTTTAGCTTGGTACACGGTGAAAGAGTTAGATTTAGTTTTAGTCTTTGGCAATTTAAAGCCCAGTTTTTCCAGCACCATTTGTTAAAGAGGCTATCTTTCCTCCACTGAGGATTTTTGGCTCCTTTGTCAAAGATGATGTGACTCAGTGTATCTGGAGTAGTTTCTGGATCTTCTGGCCTAATCAATTGATCCTCAGGTTTGTTACTTTGTCAGTACCATGCAGTTTTTTATCACGGTGGCTTTATAGTATAGTTTCTGGTTCGGAGTTCTGATACCCCCTACCATGTCCCTGTTGTTTAGAATTGCTTTGGCTATTCTTTTGTGGTTCCAGATGAAAGTTTGGATTTTTTTCTCTAGATCTGTGAAATATGCTGTTGGGATTTAAATTGGGATTGCGTTGAATGTGTAGAGTAGTTTTGGGAGTATAGCCATTTTGACAATATTGGTTCTTCCTACCCAGGAGCAAGGTATGTCTTTCCATTTTTGGATATCATCTTCTATCTCCTTTTTCAGAGTGCTATAGTTTTCAGAGTAGAGGTTTTTCACTTCCTTTGTTAGATTCATTCCTAGGTATTTTATTTTTTGGGATGCTATTGTGAAAGGGACTAACTCTCCAATTTCTATCTCAGTGGGTCTACTGTTTGTGTATGTGAAGGCTGTTGATTTATGAACGTTGACCTTGTAACCAGCTATGTGGCTAAAATTGGTGATTAGGTCCATCAGTTTTTTAATTGAGTTTTTAGGATCCTCTGGATAGAGTATCATGTCGTCAGCAAATAATGACAATTTAACTTCTTCTTTTCCAATCTCTATTCCTTTTATTTCTTTCTCTTGCCTAATTGCTATGGCTAATGTTTCCAGAACTATATTGAACAGAAGTGGTGAAAGAGGACATCCTTGTCTTGTTCCTGATCTTAGTGTGAAAGGTTTCAATTTTTGACCATTTAGTATGATACTGGCTGAAGGTTTCTTGTAGATAGTTTTTATTAGTTTGAGATAGAGACCATCTATAACAATCTTCTAGGGTTTTGAACATAAATGGGTGTTGTATTTTGTCAAACGCTTTTTCTGCATCAATTGAGATGACCATATGATTTTTGTCCTTAAGCCTGTTAATATAGTGTATAACATTTATTGATTTGATGTTTGATGTTGAACCATCCTTGCATCCCTGGGATGAATCCAACTTGGTCAGGGTATATAATCTTTTTGATAATTCTCTGTATTCTGTTTGCCAGGATCTTATTGAGGATTTTTGCATGAATGTTCATTAAAGATATTGGCCTGTAGTTCTCTTTTTTTGGTTGAGTCTTTCTCTGCTTTTGGAATCAGGGTAATGGTTGCTTCCAGGAATGAGTTTGGGAGTACTGCTTCCCTTTTAATTTCATTAAAGAGTTTCAGAAGTAGAGGCACTAACTCTTCTTTAAAAGTTTTATAGAATTCAGCAGTAAAATCGTCATGTCCAGGGCTTTTCTTTGTTGGCAAGTTTTTAATTACATTTTCAATTTCACAGATTGTTATTGGGGCATTTAACATTTCTATATCTTCTTTATTCAGCTTTAGGAGTTCATATGTGCCTAGAAATCTATCCATTTCTTCTACATTTTCCATTTTATTGAAGTATAAATTTTCAAAGTAGGTGTTTATTGTCCTCTGGACTTCTTCTGGGTCGGTAGTAATTTCTCTGTTCTCATTCCTAATAGCATAGATATGAGCATTTTCCTTCCTTTGATTAATGAGGTTGGCTAAGGGTCTATCAATTTTGTTTATCCTCGCAAAGAACCAACTTTTCTATTCATTGATTTTTTGAACCATTCTCTTGGTTTCTATTGCATTAATTTCTTCCCTGATCCTTATAATTTCTTGTGTATTGTGAGCTTTAGGTTTGTTTTTCTCCTCTCTAGTCGCTTGAGGTTCAGCATTAAGTTGTTTATTTGAGCTTGCTCCGTTTTCTGGATTGTAGGCTTTCAATGCTATGAATTTTCCTCATAGAACTGCTTTCATTGTGTCCCATAAATTTCTATATGTTGTACTGGGGTTATCGTTTAATTGTAAGAACTGCTCAATTTCTTCTCAAATTTCTTCTGTGACCCATTGTTTGGTCAGCAGAGTGTTGTTCAGTTTCCATGTGTTTGCGAAGATCCTGGGCTTTCCTTTGCTATTCAGCTCCAATTTTAGGGCACTATGGTCTGACAGTATACAAGGGATAACCTCAATCCCTTTATATTTGCTTAAACCTGCTCTATGAATGAGCACATGGTCTATTTTGGAGAATGATCCATGAGCAGCTGAGAAGAATGTAAATTCTGACTTTGTGGGGTGAAATACTCTGTACGCATCTATCAAGTCCATTTGCTGAAGAGTCTGGTTGAGCTCAAGGATTTCCTTAGTGGCTTTTTGTCCAGTCGATCTGTCTCTTTGTGACAGTGGGGTATTGAGGTCCCCTACTATTATTGTATTGGAGTTTATCTGGTTTTTCAAGTCCGTTAATATTTGTTTTATATGGTTGGGTGCATTAGAATTTGGAGCATAGATATTTAAGATTGTGATTTCTGTCTCTTGGATTTTTCCCTGAACTAAAAGATAGTGTCCATCTTTATCTCTCTTTATCAGTTTTGGCTTGAAGTCTATTTTGTCTGCAAATAAAATCGCCACTCCTGCTTTCTTGCTGTTTCCTGTTGCATGGAGTATTGTTTTCCATCCCTTTACTTTTAGTCCATGAGTTTCTTTCTGAATTAGGTGTGTTTCTTGTATGCAGCAGATTGTAGGATCTTGCTTTTTGATTCACTCTGCCAGTCTGTATCTCTTAATTGGCGCATTGAGTCCATTGATATTAATGGTTATGACTGATATAGGTAAATGTATTGCTGCCATGTTTTCCTGTTCTTGGCTGTTATTCTACTTTTGACCTTTCCCCATCAGTTTCTTGTTTGGTCCCATGGGTTGACTCGGTTAGGTTTCATGGATTTGTAACTTTCCTTATTTTTCTCCAAGATATTCTTTAAAATGTTTTGGAGCACAGGTTTCGTATTTGTGAAGCTTTTCAGGTGTTCTTTGTCATGAAAGTATCTTATTTCCCCATCAATTTTTTTTTTTTTTTTTTTTTTTAGGTTTTTTGAGACAAGGTCTCGCTTTGTGGTTCAGGCTGGCACTCAGCTCAGCCTCAAACTCACATCTCAGCAATCCTCCTGCCTCTGCCTCCCGAGTGCTGGGATTACAGGCGTGAGCCACTACGCCCGGCATTGTGGTATGTGGTACTGGCTGCTGCTGAGCGTGAGTCTCCAAGCCCAGTATTGTTATGTGGTTACCGGGGAATCGAACCCGGGTCCTTGCACTTGCAAGACAGGCGCCGGAACCACTGAGCTAACTCCCCGGCCCTCCCTATCAATTTTTGAAGGATAGTTTTGCAGGATACATCAGTCTGGGTTGGAAGTTGTTTTCCTTTAGGGCTTGGAAGACTTCACTCCAGGCTCTTCTTGCATTGAGTGTTTGAGTTGAGAAGTCTGCTGTGATCCTGATGGGCTTCCCTTTGAATGTAACTGTTTTCTTTTTCTCTGGCTGCTTTCAGTATTTCATTCTTTTTTTATATATCTGGGACTTTTATCATGATATGCCTAGGTGTCGATTTTTTCATGTCACAGGCATGTGGCATTCTGTATGCTTCATATATCTGTATGTCCAGTTCTTTACCATTTTCTGTGAAATTTTCTGCCATTATCTGTGTGAATAGCTTTTTGATGTCTTTAGCATTGTATCCTGCTTCCTCAGTGACTCCAGTCAATCTTATGTTATTCTTCTTTGAATCATCTAGGAGCTGTTGGATTGACTTTTCATTATTGCTTGCTTTTTTCCATAGATTATGCCTTTCCAGTTCATTGGTTGAGATCCTGTCTTGTAGGTCTGAAGTTTGGTCTTCTGCCAAATTCATTCTATTGCACAAACTTTCATTTTCTTTCTTAATTTCCTGGACTTCTGCTTGTAGGTGTTTAAAAGGTTCCATTGCTTTTGCTGTCTTGGATTATATCAACTCCGTGATTTCCTCTTTAGCTTTATTAATCATCATGTTGACAGTGTCCAATATCTCTGCTTTCATCTCAGAGATCAGTTCTGATTTCCATTTTACTAGATCTGCTTTGGTTACCATTTCCAAGGACCCTGGAGACTGGCCTTCAAACTTCTCTATTTCCCTTCCCTCTGTGTTACCTTGAGGTGAGGATCTTTGTATCTGAGACTTTCCTCATCTCTGACCTGCCCTGTTTTCTGGTGGTGTTTGTTGCAAGTCACTTTCCTCCTAATAGTTAGGAACCTTAAAATAGCAGTGTTTCTTGGGTTGTTCTTTACAGTCTGTACTGGGACCGAAAGAAAAACCCCTATTTCTGGCACACCATATGAGGCACTCAGTCAATACAGTCCGAACACCTTCTCCCGTCTGCTTTAGAGGCAGGAAGGCTCTGTCTCCTGCACTGCTACAATGGCGCCACCTGAGGTTCCAATGGGCCCGCCTGCTCACCAGTACAGAGTCTCTGGGCTCACTTGTGTAGTCGGCTTGGAGGCCAGTAGGCTGTAGGCTCTGTGAAGCTGCAATGGTAGGGGCTGATGTTTTAACAGGCTCACCTACTCACCAATACAAAGTCACTGGATGTGCTTCTGCAGTTGCCATGGAGAAAGTCATGGCAGCCTAACCTAAGTCCCTGGGCGCCCTTCTGTCATGGGCCTGGAGGCCAGTAAGCTCCAACTCTGGCGCAGATTCGGTGACGCAGACTCGGTGCCGCAGTCGCCGTTTCCCGAGCTGCCCGCTGCTAACCTCAGTCCCTGGGTGCTCTTCTGGCGTGGGCCTGGAGGCCAGTAAGCTCCAACCACAGCACAGATTTGGTGACGCAGATTCGGTGGCGCAGTCGCCGTTTCCCGAGCCTCCCACTACTAAACTCAGTCCCTGGGCGCTCTTCCGGTGTGGGCATGGAGCTACAAGACTTCTTTCTCCTGGTTATCTGTAGTCCTGCTTGAGAAATATTCTCTAGAAGATACTAAATGCATGCTTTGTTTGCTATTTCTTGAAACTGATAACCTTAAAGAAGTTCAGTAGAAAGGGGAATCTCCCTGTGATTTTCAAGACCATGTACTGTCTTGAAAATGACATTGCACAATGTAATGCGCAAAACATTTATAACTAAGAACTCAAAAGGTGAGCTCTGCAGTACTCAGAGAACAAAGCTGCTAGTGAGTTTTAAAGACTATCCCTGCATGCATAGTTTAGAAATATGGTTAAAAACGAGACTTGTCTCACTTATTGTTTGCCTACAGTGGTAGTTTGGGATTATGCTGCAGCAGCCAGTTTCTGAAGATCTCTGTGGCCCATGTGTGTTTATTTAAGGCCTGGGGAGCCCTGATTCTGGAAAGTCAGCCTGTCACTGTAAAAATAGCTGCATAACTGTGGACAAACCAACATAAACTGAAGCTTCCCACAAAATTCACATTTTCCTAGTGGCTTATCCCTTTAACCCAAAGTCTGTAGCTGCTACTTAGGCTGCTCCAGTTGTAAGCATATTATACAAGCATGAGAAATAGTTGTGTGGTGGGATGTAACTGAAGTCAATAGGCCCACTCAGACTTTGGCAGACTGTCAGGATGCAATGGTATTTTTACCCCCAAACTGCACTCTCTGTTTCTCATTGTTCCTGGCTCAAGGTACAATATTCCAACATTTCTTCTCCATTATAAGCAGATATATGTTAAAAGAGCTACAAATATTCTTTTCAGCATTTTTTGCATATGTTTATTTTTCTTTTAGTTTGCAAAGGGCTTGGTTTGTCTCCACCCTTACAATACGTATTTCTGTGCTTATATAATACATAGGAAAAAAAAAACCAGTGCTTTCAGACACGTGCAAAATCAAGGAACTAGCATGTAAGTGTTCTCCATTCTGACATGCTCCTTGACAAATTGGAGTTTTTATTTATGTTTACTGTGCAAATAGTAAAGCGGTGTGCATGGGAGATGGATTATTTTTGTTTCAGAAGTGAAAATTTTAGTTCTACATCACAATATTAATTCAGATAATGTATTTAAATGCTCTCTTTTTATATTTGTGATTTCTTTAAAGCCAAAGAGCTAATCAAGGAAATAAAACATTGCATCACTATGATTTAGGAGAATTAGATGTTTTGACTTTATTAAAAGTTACTTTTCAAACTTAAACTGATAGGTGTATGTAAAACCCACAAAATTTATTTAAAAAGTAACTATGTTTATAACTTTACTAGCTATTACCCATTCCATTTCATAATGATCACTGAAAATAATTTGATTGTATACAGTAAGACAGTGTTGGAGTCCTGTCTCTTGCAGTGCCAAATAATCTAGGTGTGTTTCTGTTCAGTTCCTTTTGTAGAGAGCTTAAAAGTCACTGTGATGGGCCTTGGGCTTTTCGTGTGCCAGTTTTCTCCGTCTCCCCCATCCTTCCCTTTTCCTTGGCTTGTTTCTAGCCCTTGTAGAATATGTAGAAAGAAGTCACTCATTATACTTATACTTCTAGTTTTCCTGTGTTGTCAAAGCAGTTTAAAGCCATCTTGCCTCAGCCCTGGTCCAGCATTCGCTGGGAACGCCTGAAGAGATGAGTGAGAGGGACTTGTTCAACTCTAAGGGAAGGGCAATGAGTGTTGTACTGAGAAAAAATAATCTGATTTGGGCCATCAAAAAGAACCTGGTCAGATTAAACCATCCCTATATACTATGCGTTTCATTCAACAGAAATGTTCATTTCTTCTCAATGATCATTGCTCTTTGGTTGGCGAGCCAAGCTGGAAACTTCACTTTGAAGGTGCACTGTCTAGGGTGAGAGGGAGAATCACATCTTCATAGATTTAGGATGTTAAAGCAGGGAAGTGAAAGCAGTGTGTGATGTAGGGGTCGCTTCACAGCTGCATGTCTTCCAAACAGGAGGATATTAGTGCACTCCTGAAAAGATACAGAGCAGGAAAAGAATGAAAATTGTCATTCTGCATCCTCAAGTAATGTCTCCAGTGGACAATTGTGTGAACAGAACAAGCCACTAACTATCCAGTTTTTAAAAACTGAAGTGAGCAGTAGGATCTATATAAGCTACTTTTGAGTTTATCTTAATGGTGTCTTCATCACTTACTTGAGTTAGAGATAGATCACAACAAAATATCTCATTTCTTTTGGTGTTCTATTTACTAATCCCCATGTTACCCATGTACCCATCACTCAGTTTTACAAAATGGTACTATTCTATTGGTTTTTAAGAGTTCTTTTAAGAGTTGACATAGTGCTTCCTGTTGATCCCTTGCTTGTGGCTTCCTTGTGTTTCCTTCCACTGTTTTCCCTGAGAGTTAAGCATTATTTTGTATTTTATGGTTGGCGTTGTCACGTGCAGTGGAAGTCACTGGCTGCTTCCAGATCCCATCCCAGTAAACAGTGGCATTAGTACCACTTCTTTGCATTTCAAGTCCTTAGAAATGATGTCAGACACCTCTTTGGCATTTCAAACACTAGATCCTCTCATCGTAACTCATCTTTGGGCTCTTTGGCCACTCATTTTAGCCAAAGCCATTTGTGTGCTGACCAACTATCTTTGGGGAAGACAGTGACTTCACACAGGTGGGAACCAGAGGGACTCACTGTGTCCCTTTTCACTTCTTGGAATATAACTCCTCACCAATGACAGTCAGGTAACCATATGGTCTCAAGAGTACCCAACCTAGAAATGTATGTGAGTGGGTATAGGAAGAGTAAAAGACCTCTGGAGTAAAGATTTAGCTAATGGTGGATGGGAGCCTTCTCCATGGACTGAGGAGTTATTTATATAATATCTCAGAAGGCAGCTATGATTGGTAATTGTTTAATGTTAACTCCACTGGACTGAGATATGCTCAAGGGAAAGGGGAAGCACATTCTGATGTGTCTTGAGTGAGTCATGGAAGTATAGCTTCTTCCTGCCTCCTAGCTGTCATGAATTAAACATTTTGCTCTGACACTGTCTTCTACCATGACGGTTTCACTTGGAGCCAGCTGACCATGGACCAAGCCCCCCGAATCATAAGGCACAGTAAGCCACTCTTCCTGTGGATGTTGGGCCCTGTGATGAGAAAGCCAATATAGCAACCTTATAGTATGATCAGGCAGACTTGCTTAATCCCTGAAACTGGGTTTCTCCTGCCTTTGTGTCCTTCTTCTTTTTCTTTTTCTATATTTTTGTTCTGTGAGATTACATCATCTTATAAAGCAGTGAGTCTTTGCCCTGATCAGAGTTCACAGGCCCAGTTAAAGCTGAGGTATTTATCCTGTGCCAGCTCTGTCTTTTGGACTATATCTTTCCACATTTCAGCTGGCATGGCCGTGTACCTGGAGCAGAGGTGTGTAGCTGACTGTTTCTTCTTGAGTGGATGTCATCAATACTGTCTTTGCACTGCACTTCTTGCTGAAAGCATTCTCATTCTTCTGTTTTCAACAGGAAATATTTAACACTACTCATCGATTTTCTGTTATTTATAACATAATAGAAACAAACCAGTATCAGAGATTCTGACAGAGGAAAATGCGATAAATATTAATTGTGTTCCTATACATTTTCTTAAGATATTATTTTCAATGTCCAGCATTTGAATGCCCTCTCTCATACTTTTGCCTGTTTGTGTCACTCCCTAGAACTCCTGTTTGATCTTTTTGCCCTGTTTTCTCTTCCTCTTTAGATTGTGAATTTGAATATCTTTCTTTCTTATTTGCAAACAATACAGTACCTGGTTCATGTGGCTCTTAATAAGTGTAGGGTATGATTTATGGTGGAGTATGCAGAGATAAACAGGCGTAGACATCTTGGGTAGTTATGAACCATTCCTTTGACTTCTTCCCTGAATGCAGAGTACTCTCTGTGGATGGTTGGCTGCGCACTGTTGGGATGGCTTGTGCGATCCCTGCTGTCAAGAGCAGCTGCTTGAGCAAACGTCTGCACTGGCCTAACAGTTTGTATGGAAAAGGAATGTTCCGCAGCCAGCGTCGTACTTCTGGCAAATCAAGATGAAACACATAATGGGGACTCTGACATCATAAGGAAAGTGTCTCCATGGCAACAAAAGCTGTGAATGTCAACTTTCTTAATGAAGGATGGAAAGGGCAGGAATAAGGCAGTCAGGATTGCTAATGGAGACTTAACAATGATCAGATTGGATGTTAAGGGTGGGGAAAAAATCTGAAATCCAGCATGACTCACAATTTTCATAATAGGAAAGGAGGATGATGTCATTGTAGGAGATAGAGAAATAGGAAAAAAGAAAGATATATTAAAAAGGAAGAAGACCTTGGGTTTGGACTGTGGTGCCGAAGAAGACTCAGTACTTAACAATTCACTCATGCAGTTTACATGGAAATTGTGTGCTTCCTAGGCATTGTGGCAAGCTCCAAGCACCAGGTGATATCAGCTGTTAAACATCTCCTTACAAATTGTCGGGTCACTTAAATGCAAGTGGAATAATGATTCTTAATATGAATCAAAATGTGTATTATAGTACTGAACACATAACATGGGCACAATATTAAAGATGCAATCAAAGAAATATAAATTTATGTGTAAAAAATCTTAGTGTCTGAATAATGTGCCCTGGCTTCATTCTCCAACCACAAATGTATACTTAAGCCACATAATACCAGCACACAATGGAACAAATATTGTGAGACACTTCTGTAAAATATTTAAATGCATGAATGGAACTCATTGTGATTTTTCAAATCACATGCAGTGCACTGTCCTTGAGTCTAGGTGCTGCATTCTTCATATTAGCCTACCAGGTGAGCCTGACTCTGTCATGCGTAGAATGACTAAAAAAACCTAGTTATGTTTAGGAGAAAATTGCCTTGAAGTGTTTGGCTTCACTACTATGTGCCAATTGTCAAATTGAGGCCATTTTGGTAGAAATATAAGGGAGAGAGATTTGACACATCACTGGATATATAAGCTTAATGATTGCGATTGTGGATAAGAACCGCTCACACAAAGGCTGGATGAGGGAAGCAGCAGAAGATGCTCTTGTTGAGATGGTGAAGTTCATTTGTTGTTTGCAGGTATTAGCATTCTAGCCACCAGCAGTCTTGTCCTATTAAACCCCAGCAAAAAGACAAGCACAGGGATCACTACTCTTTTTACCAATTTAAAATCTAAGTGAAAGGAAGAAGCAGCATGAAATGACATTGTGTTCTGTTGCTCTGGGTGTTTTCTGTCAGGTGTGCTGTGGGGTGACATTCTCTCCGATGAAAATAAAGAGAATATTAATTTACAAGGTTGGATGGGGAAAAGGTTATTATGGCTTCACACAGCTGAAAAGGTCATGTTTTAGGATTCTTCTTGGATATAAATAAAGAGCAGAGTTCCTTTAATGAGAGTCTGTTAGAACATGATAGTGTCTACATTTTAACCCACTGAAGTTCATTGAATTTGCAAAGCTTTGTCAATATTGTTAAGTAGACACCTCTGTGGTGTCTGCAGCTATTTATATTTGCTTTTTCATCTATTAACTTACTTATTTATGAAACATGTATTAAAAGGCTATTGAATAATAAGAAATAAAAATAACAGGTTATGTCTGAAAAATATATGACTTTGTCATAAGAGAGACAAGAAGTGAGCAAATGTTTGGATGACTGTGGTAAGTTATATATTCATGCTGGTGGCTGCCCTAAGTGAGAATGATTAGCTCTGCACGGCTCTGAAGATGATTCACAGAACTACTCCTGAACAACAAAACAGATGGAAAAGTGCAGGAAGGACATTGCAGGGAAGGACAGCATTACGTGCCACTTCTTAAAACACAGTACACTGCAGTCTACATGTTTTTGGACTGTGAACATAATTTAATCGATAGCAGCAACAATAACAGCACTTAGTTTTTTCCACTGATTAGGACCAAAGTACACATGCTATATATATTGATTAACCAAATAACAAAGCAATCTAGAACAGTCTGCCTACAAATTTCTTTTACCTTTCACATAAACTTTCTTGAAGAACTATTTGTGTTGCTTGGCTATTGTTTTGGTAGTAAAACTGGTGGGGAAATGGATACCTTTAAGCAAGGTGAGGTAGGATCATGTGTATCACTGGGAATGTCAATGTAGACCATAGAGGGACTGGAACTCCCATCTCTCCTCAGCTGATTGACATGGGGAGCTCTCTTTCCTCCCTTTATTGTCAATAAAATCCGTGGAATATTTACATGCTGCTGCTGGGAAGGTAAATTGTTATGCACAATTAAGGAGCAGTTTGCTATTATCTTGTAAAACTGAAGAGGTACAACCTTGGTTTAAATACAGCAATTGTTCTTGTGGATCTAGTCCTTAAAGGAACTTTTATACATGTGCTTCAGCAGACCAATAGGGGCTTCATGTCAGCAATCATACCAGACACATATAAAACAAATCTCCAGGTATGTGTATCACCAGCAGTTACCATGGAGCATGTAGAAGCATGGGATGTGTGTAGAGTGGGATGCTGCAGCAGGGAAGATGGACTGGGGACAACATGAACAGACCTAGCAAGTGACTGAACACAGAGGAGCAAGATACACAACACCTGAAGAATAT
>PVIR01011032.1:15994-48389 GCA_004026965.1 Petromus typicus | reverse complement strand
TAGGTTTTTTGAGACAGGTTCTCGCTTTGGAGTTCCGGCTGGCCCTGAGCTCAGCCTCCAACTCACATCATAGCAATCCTCCTGCCTCCACCTCCCGAGTTCTGGGATTACAGGCATGAGTCACCACGCCTGGCACTGTGGTATGTGGTGCTGACTGCAACTGGGTATGAGTCTCCACACCCAGTATTGTATGTGGTTACAGGGGATCAAACCCGGGGCCTTGCGCTTGCAAGACAGGCGCCGGAACCACTGAGCCAAATCCCCGGCCCTCTCCTTTAGTCTTGCATGACTCATGTAGACATCCCTTGTATCATGATTGGCTCCCAAAACTTTTCATTTTAAATATGGAAATCCATGAGCCCGAATCTTCAAATAGATCTGAATACCTCTTTTTTCATTTTCATCTAGTGACTTCTATACTTCATATAATTCCATATATATATATATATATATATATATATGTATATATATGTCATATATATGTATGATGTATATATCATACATACATATATATATGCATATATATGTATGTATATATGACCTTTCACTATTCATTACATTTTTTGTATCCAATTCAATGATAACTCCAATTTCTTCCCCTGCTGTAGCATGCATGAATATAAACTTTTGCCACTTATCTAATAATCACATTTTAGATTTCTTGATTGTTGGTTGTATTGTGATATCACTTCCATAAAAATTCAGGAAATGATGAGATTTTGTAGATTTATGGGCATTCTCTTATTACAAGAGTGAGCATAATATTCTTTCAATCTGTATATATTCTTTGCAGAAGATAAGAGCTAGGCATAATTATTTTTAAAAGTACCTGGTTTCCGGCAAAAAGGAGTATAGTTTGGATAGAGGGTAAAAGCAGCAAAATAATGGACAAGAGTCTTGCACTTAGCTTGCGAAATATAATGAGGTGCTAGACCAGGACTGGAGTGTGAAACTGCAGAGAAATAGACAGATTTATTAGACCTTATTCTGAAATCTTACTCTCATTGTGATTTTTATCACATTTTCTTTGATTTTTCTCCATTTTCTCAGTCCTTGTCAGTGAACTGTGAGTTCCATGCTGGCAGAGTTATTCACTATTCTTTTGAATCCTGATTCTTGTCCAATGAAAATATTCCTGGTTTATGGATTAGTATATATCTTCTTTGATTTTTCTCTCTTTGTACTAATAAATGGATGATAGCTATATGGTCAAAAAGATAACACAGAAGGATTTGAAACTTTTTGTAAAAGCAATGTGTTTTGGGGTTGTTGACAGTCAACCAGTTTGTGTCTTTGCTCTAATAATCCTGAACTGGTCACTGTTAGAATAGGAAACACGCTCATCTCCCAAAATATATACAGTTCTACCCATATCCTAGACCTTTAAGCGAAGTGTCATTCCTGCTGTTGGATTATAGGTCTCATGGTAGTAGTTTTACAACTGAACTCCTATGAAAAAAATCTCTGTAAATCTAGCTAAGACTAATCTCAGTCCCTAAAATGAAACTTCTTAGAGCTATTTTGTCTTTAAGTAAAAGTACCTTCTATTTAGACATATTTTATATCTACATTAAAAACATCATTCTTTTATCTCAATGTACTTATCCCTGCCCTTAAAAAGTCTTAAAAATAAAAAAGCCAAATTTTATAGTGTTTTTAAGATACAAGAGGTGTGCCCAAAATTACAATAAACATTTAAATTTAGTATATTATTCCAGTCAAAATACAATACTCCTTCTCTATGCATTCTCTCTCTCTTTACACACAATTTTCACAAATTCTTGTCATTTTTGAAATAGTAAGGGAATTCTACTTTTTTTTTTTTAAAGTTTTTGAGGTATGGTCAAAGCTCTGATCCTGACTGATTTAAATGTTGTCAGATTGAAAGACAGTATGAAAAAGAAACATTGCACTGTGAACTCAACCAGATTTGTACAGTATTGATAGAATAATCCTCTGCTGTATCTGGGGACTGTAGCTATTCTGGAATTCATTTTTCATAAATGTCTTTAGTTGTGCTGTTGTAGTTGTTTCGACATCACAAATTGATTTACAATGTTTGCCTTCTTTCATCATTTTGACTTTTGGTAAGAGGAAAAAGTCACAGAGTGTGACATACATTGAATAAGATGGATAAGGACACACCAAAAGGTTATCGTGAAACTATGTTCCCCTAGGAGTCTACTCTCAAGTAGCATTCATCCAATTTTCCACAACACCTCATAAAAACATAAAAGATCATTTCTGCAAAACTTCCCAGAAAGTTACAAGAACTGTAGAACAAGCATATTTGAAATAAGGGGAGTAATTTGATGGAAAGTAAACGCAATGCGTTGTGTAGTACAATAAATTTTTTCACTTTAAAATTACACTATACATTTTGATCATACCTCATAAAGGCATATAGGTATGTACAATTGGTATGGAGAGGACAGGAATTTAGGATGGAGCGTGAACTTATGAAAATGAGTAAGATAGTAAGTAAAAGAATGGAAAAAGCTGTACAAAATTTATTTTTAAACAAATTAATCTAGTAGGAATATAATTGTTCTCAATTTAATGGCAATTTTACTGTATTATAACTTTTCATAATGATGTTCTATAGCCTTATTACTTTATGTTCCGTTCTGTGTGTAATAAGTTACAATTCATCCTCTTACATTGCCTTAGATTCTTAGAACATTTAGAACTCTGAAGTTAACAAATGTTCATATTTTTATATACTTGATAAGCTGCAGAATTTGGTAACATTACAAGTGTCGGTATGGGTCAGTTAGGAAACCACATGGTTTTATCTTACACAATGTATCTAATTGTACCTAAATAAAGCTTGTAAGTATCTGTTGTTCATACTTTCATTACATTCTTATTTACAAGCAAATATTTTTCTCTTACAATAGGAATGTGTACATAGTCATAAACTTTTAGGGTTCCATGGATAAAATGTTGTAGTTTTGACTGATTACCCTCTCTAGAAGTTCCATGTCCAGAAGTAAGGTATAGTTGGAATGTGCAGGTCTATGAGGTCATGACTTGGAATTATTGTATGTTCCAACTTCTTGGCTCATGTTTCTCAGCCACAATGTCCATCACAGTTTTCCTTCTTCATCCTGTTCTTCCATGCCATTTCTGCCTTGTACTCAGCTGACTATAAATGATATGTCTGAAACTGACAGCCAAAACACACCTGACCTCCTTTGCACATGTTAGCTATTTTGTCCCTGTGAAAGGTAAGTGACCCAGATACCAGCACACTAGTTATAAGAGAATTTCTTGATTAAAACATCTGTATCATCAATTAACACTGGGAATTTCATATCATTAAACAGAACACATTTTTTTCTTACAGAACTTCAAAGTTTGTAACTAATAAGTGACTAAAATATGGCATATTTCTGAAACTATTCACCAATCATTGAATTTTATTGAATAAAAAGCACTTCCCAGAGAGACTGTTTGAAAAATGTTTCACTTTTAATAATGTTCTTCTAAAGTGTGGTCCATAATATGTATTTGGCATCAGAGATTGTTTTGTGGAAAATAATTTTTTTTTTCCAAATGGGATGGGAGGTGGTAGATTCAGGATGTTTCAACTACATTAACTTTATTGAGGATTTCATGTCAGTATGACTAGATTTTAATATTTAATGAAACAGTTACACAAGTTGCTATCATGCAGAATTAGTGAGAGTCCTGAACTTTCTCCTGCAGCAAGTTGTTTCCACTTGGTTGTGATGCGTAACAGTGACACCCCAAGGTACACCGCTCTACTAGATCTAGGAAACTACTGCATAAACTCGTTTTGTTTTCTGTCACGGCGGAAAGCACTGCTTCACAGAGATTAGATGTTGGAAATGGAATCAGGCTTTTCAGTGCTTTTGTGGCAATTTTAGGACATTTTACCTTGACACAAATCCAGAATGAATGATAGTGAAAATCATTTCAAACATACTTTCCTGATCCCTAATAGTTGTTGTGTTTCTAACACCAACAGAATCATAGTTTACTCTCCAATGTTTTTGTATACCCATTCCTTACCAGTTTTGAGGTTTTATATAGTCAGTAAATAATGCTCAGACTCTCTTAAATGCCAGGAAAGGTGTTCTTGTACAAGCTGGGAGAAGAAGAACATCACTTGATCCTTTTGAAAATCCTTCCTAATGTTTGTTTCCCCCTCCCCCTGTGTTTTTCCCCCACTTTGGGGCCAGAAATCGAACTCAGAGCCTCTTCTCAGGGAGGTGCACTGCTGATCTACATCCATCCCCTGCTCTGCTGTTTGAAAAATGTAAGAAAAAAAATCCCACTATTTACTTATCACCCCACTGAATCCATCTGTCTTTGAATTTAGACACTTTACCTACTCATTTGAACACTGTTGTTATTCTGTGAAGTGACAGATTAAGTACGTTCAGTAGACTGAATATGTTATCTAAATTTCATGGCTTAGTCTGTTTGAAATTAACTGTTAATGATGACAATTTCTTCTTGTTAAAAAAAAATGTCTGCAAGAATTTTCATCACTGAAATGCTCGTCAGTGATCTACCTTTAGAAAACCACCTCATTTCTGTGTATAAGTGAAGAAATGTGTGTTCAGCATACATCTTATCATACAGGCCATGAGCAAATGTGAACTATTTCCAAGCACTTTATGTGGTTGATAAATGTATTCGTATCTTCCTAATTGTTTTTAAGTTTTAGTAGCATTTTCATCTTTCTAGCATTTCTGTATAGGTGACACAGGATGACACATGCAACATCTCTCATCTTTGTAGTGAAATCAGAAATCCATCTTTCGCTGCCTATATCAATATAAAAGACCAATTCATTATTTCCTAATGTATTAGAATTCATGCACTTAAATAATTCTACAGTTGCTATGTTGGTTGGCAATGAATGTTCAGATAATATGTCATCATACAAATAATATATTCCCATGCACATCTTCCTGAAAAAATGTTAGGCACAAAACTAAGCACTATTACTATATTATCAGCATAATTATTGAATATCATGAGGCATTAGTTCTCTGTATCAATCATAGCTCATTGTCCTCTGCTAGTTCATCAGTTCTTCCATTTCTGATGCTAGCAGAAAGAGAAATACAGGCCAATTTTCAAACTGTTTCCTCCCTTAAAAGTTCATAACAAATATCCTTAGCAAAAAGCAAGGTTAACTTTTCCCTGTGTAAAGGGCTTCTTAGATTCAGCTATGTGTTAGCCACCCACAATAATGCTGTCAGTGCACACACATTTGATGAATTGGTAGCCTTCAATGTTTGCACCTGCTTTTTATGCTCATTTTATTATTTGAAAAATACCAAAGACACTTTAATAATGGAAAATGTTTGATTTGCATATGGGAAAGCAGTTTTGAAGATTTCATGGCTTTATTGGATGATTATCATATACTAAATATAGGGAAAGGGGGATGATGGGGGAGCAGGTGAATAGGAAAATGAAAATCAAGGTATATCATGTATAAGTACAAATTCTCAATATTTAATATGATCAAAATGTGTATAAAAATGTACTGATAAACTCAATAAAAAGCAACAAATAGATTTAGAGAATGTCAATCACCAATTTGATGAACTTACAATTTCAGTAGGAAACTTTGTCTTTTCTTTTAAACACACCTTTGCTTTGTCAGCAATGTTAGAATCTCCTTCCATCTCATCACTGATTCTTTCCTCATTTTCTAAGATCTCTCCAGTGATTCTTTCCATGACCCATTTAGGGTTGTCCTGTGTCCTCACCAAAACTGTGACTGAGAGAAGTGAGCAGTGAGAGGAAGAGGTGTAGATGAAGTGGTAAACACAGTAATCAGTCTGCCACATAGACTAAAATGAGGACTAGATATAGGCTTAAATCTTTCCAGAAGTTAAACATATATAATTAAAACACATCATCTCACTTGTCACTGTAAAGCCTGCTGTGAGATGAAGCCTGATTGTCACTTGCCACTCACTGATAGCAATCAATTGATTTATCACAGCTCCAAACAATCAAACTCCTTGTTCATGTTACTCTGTGTTTCACTAACATGACGGCTGCAGCTTTTCCTCAGACCATCACATAGTATATTTCCAAAAGAAGCAAGGGATTTAGATCCCTTGCACGTGCCATTCACAGCAGGGGTTTCCCTTCTGTAAGAATCTAATGCTGACACTGATCTGAGGGGAGTAGCTCAAGGGAGGACTAGGGCACTGAAGATCGGCTGTAAACACAGGGAAAGCTTTACTTCTTTATCCATTACTAGCCTCCTGTTGTGCATGGCTGATTAAGGAATCCTGTAATAAAGTTAATGTGATTTAAATAATTCCTGATCTCACTACTGAATCAACTTAATGTTTGCCTGAAAAAATATTTGTTACATATAGAAGCCTTGGTACAGATAATATAAGAAAACAAACTCTCATAAAGGTAAATAAAGCTCGTAAACTATTTAATATGACCATACAAAACTTCAAAATAGTTCATATCATATAATTTATCTAACACTATAAGTATGGTTTGGCATCCCCTTTACTTTTATAGGTTATTTATTTTTATCTCTTTTGTGCTTGCTGAAAGCTAATATTGTGTTAGAAAATATAACCTGCTTCTATGTATGAAATTTTTGCAAAGGTTTTATTTCTTTCATTCAGTCAGGAATAGTCTACAATATAATGTTAAGTGATAACAATAACAAGAAGGATTTTGTTGTCATAAAGATGTATCAAAGGTCATGAAAAACATAGTAGTTCTGTGGAATACTAAGGAATATTCCGAAAGCAAAGCTAGGGATGACACAACTGATAAAAATAGGAAAATGCTTCACAGGAGACTAAATTGGGCCAGGTAACAAACTTGAACATCTTAAGGCATGAAAAATCTTAACTACATTTTCAAGCTAATTGAATGGTGAAATATTATAAGGCACAATGACTATAGATACTAACAAGATAAGTAGGATATGTCATAATTCAGAATTTTGAATACATATATTCTACAATTAAAACTCGATAGTCAATTGTTTATATTCTTTCAAGTACAAAATAATAAATTTCAGGGCTCTGTGACATTTAAACACAATTCAAAAAATATTTTAAGGTGAGTTAAGATTTTTTATGTGTATGCATGCATCAATAAAAGCAGTAAAGCTATTTGACACACAATTACATAGAAGATACTACTATGATCTGCTTGTATTCATAAATATTAATAAATTTGTGATATAATTCATAACATTTCAATAATAGTCCATTCATAACATTTCAATAATAGTGCATTCATGGAGAATTGGATTATTGTACACTGTATATTGTTGGCATAAGCTATATGAGAAATAAATACTATCCGTTTTAATTGGCTTAATTGACTTTAATTGACTTTATTTATTTCATACATAAATTATGATCACATTCAACATTAAGAAATTTTACCTGTACATGACACATTTTGAATCTCATTTCCCCTTCTTCACAGCCTTCCCTACAATTCCCAACCCTTATTTACAAACTTCTTTTCTTTTTATTTTACTGTCAATTTTTTTCCTTCTCTTCTTTACATTTCCTTCCCCAGTTTTTCCTTTTTGCGTGTTTTAATCCTATTGTACAATAGCTATCATACATTTTGACGTTCCTTTATTTCTTCAGTTTTTCATACTAGAGAAAATATGCATTATTTAGAAGTTTATTTATTTCACTTATGAATATGTCCTCAAAGTATGTTCATATGAACATAAATGACTCAAATTTATCATTCTTTATGGCAGAGAAATACTCTATTTGGTTTTTAAAAACATATTTTTAAAATTCAAATCTTTATTAGTACATTATAAATATATATCATCATTGCATTTAAAATTCAGAGCTTGTATCAAAATATGACACACCTTGATTCTTATTTTTCCCCTTTCCTCACCCAACCTGCAACCCCCAAGACCCTATATACATAAGATATTTTTCCTTTTTATTACTATCACATTTTTCTCCTCCTTATTTACCCCTACAATCTATTGCCACTTAAATATTTATTTTCTGTTTCACAATATGAACTATATATACCAGAATCATTTACATCATTTTCTCATATGAGAGAAAAATAGGACATTTACACATCTGTGGCCTATTTGTTTTATTTATGAGGATGTCCTGAAGGTACATCCATTTGAGTATGAATGACTCGATCTTATCATTTTAATGGAAGAATAAGATTTAATTATATAAAAGAACCACATCTTTATCCAGTCTCAAGTTCATGGACATTTGGGTTGTTTGCAAGATTTAACAATCACAAACTGAGCTACTATAAACATGAGTGCACATAAGTCACTGTGGTATAAATCTTTTAATTCTTTTGTGTATATACCTAGCAGAGCAATGGCAGGGTCAAATAGGACCTCCAATTCTAGCTTTCTGAGGAATCTCCACACTGATTTCTACAGAGTTTGTATGAGTCTATACTCCCACCAACAGTGGAGAAGGGTTCCTTTTTCTCTGCAGCCTTGCCAACATTTGTTGCTGGCTAATTCTGAAATAGCAGCCATTCTTTGTGGAGTGAGATGAAATGTCATGTCGTTTTCATCTACATCTCTCTAATGACCAGTGTTGTTGAGCATTTCTTCATATACTTCTTAGCTGCTCTTACTTCTTCCTCTGAAAAGTATCTGTTCATTTCCGATGCTCATTTTTGAACTGGGTCTTTAAAGTTGGGTGGGGCTGATTTTTTTTAAGCTTTTTAAATATTTTAGATAGTAGTCCTTTGTCTGAGAAATAGCTGGTAAAGATTCTTTACCATATTGTTGGTTCCCTTTTCATTCTGTTGGTGGTTTCTTTTGCTGTGTCAAAGCTTTTTAATAGAATGAGATTTCATTTGTTGATTTCTTCTGCCAATTTTCGTACTATAGATATTTTGTTCGGGAAGTCTTTCCCTAAGCCAATGTCTTCAAGAGTTTTACCTAACCTGTTCTGAAGCAGGTTTAGTGTGTCTGTTTTAATATTTAGGTCTCATCCATTTTTATTTTAGCTTGGTACACAGTGAAAGATAGGTCTAACTTTAGTCTTTGGCAAGTTAAAGCCGAGTTTTTCCAGCACCATTTGTTAAAGAGGCTATCTTTCCTCCATTGAGGGTTTTTGGCTCCTTTGTCAAAGATGAGGTGGCTCAGTGTATCTGGAGTTGTTTCAGGATCTTCTAGTCTACTCCCCAGATCCTCAGATCTGTTACTTTGCCAGTAGCATGCAGTTTTTATCACAGTGGATTTATAATATAGTTTCAGGTTCAGAATTATAATCCCCTCCTACCATGTTCTTATTGTTTAGAATTGTTTTCGCTATTCTAGGTCTTTTGTAATTCCAAATGAATGTTTGGATTTTTTTCCTCTAGATCTGTGAAATATGTGTGTTGATGGACATTTGGGATGTTTCCAATATTTAGAAATTGCAAACTGAGCTAGTGAGAGAGATAGCTCCGGCTTTAGTCTTTGGCATATTGAAACTCAGTTTTCCATCCCCCCCCCCTTTTTTTTTTTTTTGAGACAGGGTCTCGCTTTGTGGTTCAGGCTGGCCCTGAGCCCAGCCTCAAAGTCACATCACAGCAATTCTCCTGCCTCTGCCTCCCGAGTGCTGGGATTACAGGCGTGAACCATCACACCCAGCACTGTGGTATGTGGTACTGGTTGCTGCTGGGGTGAGTCTCCATGCCCAGTATTGTTATGTGGTTACCGGGGATCGAACCCGGGTCCTTCCACTTGCAAGACAGGCACCGTAACAACTGAGCTATATCCCTGGCCCACCATTCCCATTTTTAAAGAAACTATCTTTTCTCCATTGAAGGTGTTTGGTTCATTTGTCAAAAATGAGGTGGCTAAGCATATCTGAGGTTGTTTTGGGGTGCATATCTGAGATTGTTTTGGTTGTTTTTGTCCAGTCAATTTTACTGATCCTTGGGTCTGTTTCTTTGCCATTAGCATGATGTTTTTTACCACAGTGGCTCTTCCGTGTAGTTTCAAGATGGGGATAGCAGTACTCCCTGCCATGTCCTCCTTGCCTAGGATTGCTTTGCTATTGTAGGTCTCATAGTTCTCAATAATTTTTTGAATTATTTTCTCTAGTTCTGTGAAATATGTATTGAGATTTCAATTGGAATTACATTAAATCTATGTAGTACTTTTGGTAGTATGGCCATTTTGATGATGTTGGTTCTTCCTACTCAAGATCAAGAGTTGTCTTTCCACTTTCTTATATCCTCCTCAATGTCTCTTTTCATAATACTATAATTTTCAAAGAAAAAGGCTTTCATCTCCTTTGTTACATTGATTCTTAGATATTTCAATGTTTGGATGTTATTGTGAAAGAACTGATTCCCTCCCTCCTCTCTCAGTGTGTCTGTTGTTCATGTATACAAAAACTATTGATTCTTGATTGAGACTTTGTATCTTGTTATGCTACAAAATCTGCTCTTTAAGTTTAGTAGTCTTTTGGTTGAGTTTTTAGAACCTTCTATACAACATATCATGTCATCAGCAAATAATGACATATTAACTTCTTCATTACAATCTTTATTCCTTTTATTTCTATTTTCTAAATTCTGTGGCTAATATTTCCAGAATTGTATTGCACAGGAATGGTGATAGAGTATATCTCTTTCTTGTTCCTGTTCTTAGTGTGAAAGGTTTCAGTTTTTGACCACTTTGTATAATACCGTCTATTGTTTTCTCATAAATGGATTTTATTAGTTTATGTACTCTAGAAAATAGTCCTTTTCCTGATAAACAGCTGGTACAAATTCCTTTCCATATTGTAGGTTGTCTCTTCATTCTGTTGGTTTGAAACATCTAGTCCAATTTTCTATAGAGTTTTGACCATGAATGAATGTTGGATTTTGTAATATTTTTTTTCTATTGAAATGACTATTTGGTTTTGGTCCTTAGGTCTGTTAATATAGGTAGTGTACTAATGTATTGGGTTTATTAATTTACATGTGTTGAACTATCCTTACATTCCTGGGATGAATCCAAATTGGTCAAGGTGTCTGATCTTGAGGATCCTCTGTATTCTGTTTGCCAGTGTTATTGAGGATCTTTGTGTCAACGTTCTTTACAGAGACTGGCCTGTTGTTCTCTCTCTCTCTATTGCTCTCTCTCTCTGTCTCTCTGTCTCTCTCTCTCTCGGCACCTGGGATTGAACTCATGACCTTGCATTTGCAAAGCAGGCAGTGGGAACACTGAGCCAACTCCCTGGCCCATATAGTTGTCTTTTTTAAATTGATCTTTCTCTGCTTTGGGAATCAATGTGATCATTGCTTGCACGAATGAGTTTCGGAGCATTGCTCCTCTTTCAGTTTAACTAAAGAATTTGAGAAGCAATGGCATTAAGTCTTCACTGAAAGTCTTATAGAATTCAGGAGTAAAGCCATCAGGACCTGGACTTTTCTTTGTTGGTAGATTTTTAATAAATTTTTCAGTTTCACTGATTAACATTGGAATGATTAGCATTTTTATGTCTTCTTCATCCACCTTTGGAAGTTCATACGTATTTAGAAATTTATCCATTTCTTCAGTGTTTTCCATCTTATTGGAAAAAAAGTTCTCAAAGTAGGTGTTTATTATCCGCTGAATTTCAACTAGATCTGTGCTGATTTCCCTTTTACTACTTTTAACTGCATAGATATAAGGCTTTTCCTTCATTTTTGATAAGTTTGGCTACAAGCTTGTGAATATTATTTATTCTTTAAAAAAAACTGCGGATTTTTAAAAAGATCATTCACTTAGTTTCCATTGCAATAGTTTTTTTTTTAATTATCTTTATTGGTACATTAAATATACACATCATGATTGCACTCCATAATGGGGATTTGTACCAGTATAAGACACAACCTAATTCTCATTTTTTCCCATAGCCCCACCCACCCTACCACCCCCCCATATATATAAAATTTGTTTCCTTACTTTTTTGTTACAATCTCCACATTGTCCCCTTTCACCATATTTTACATTGAGCATTTTCTATTTCCATTGCAATAGTTTTGGCTCTAATCCTTATAATTTCTCCCCTTGTATGAGCTTTGGGTTTATCTTGTTCCTCTTTCTTAGTAGTTTGTGGTTCATCACTCAGTTTTGCATTTGAGCTGTCTCTATTTTCTCAATATGAGCATTCACTGCTATGAATTTCTCTTCTACTACTGTTTCTGTTGTGTCCCATAAATTCCTGTTATATCAGCATTCTTACTTAATTGTAGAAACTATTTAATTTCTTCTCCAACCCTTTGGTTGCTTAAGAGAGTGTTGTGTGTTTGTGATGTTCTTGGAATTTCTTTTGCTATTGATCTCCAATTTCTAGACAATGTGGTCTGACAGCATACAATAAATAACTTTAATTGCTTTGCATTTACTTAAGAGTGCTCCATCAAATAGTATGTGTTGTACTTTGTAGAATAACCAGTAAACAGCTGAGAAGAATGTATAACTTGATTTTGTAGGGTGAAATAATTTGTACACATTTATTAAGTCCATTTGTTCCAAAGTTTGGTTTGGTTTAAGTATTTCATTATTGATTTTTTTGTCCAGTCAATCTATTTGTGACAGTAGAGTATTGTGTTTCCCTACTTCTACTGAATAATGCTTGTTTGGCTTTTCTTATTCATTAATATTTGTTTTAGGGTGCAACATACTTTGGTACAGAAATAATTATGAATGTCATCTCTTCATCTTATATGAAGATATAATGTGCTTCTTTGAGTCTCTTCATTGGTTTTGGTTTGAAATCTATATTCTCTGCAAATTAAAATAGCAATTCCTGCTTATTCACTGTTTCCTGTCACTTTGAGAAATATCTTCCTTCATTTTAATTTCAGTTTATGCATTTCCTTATCAATTAGGTCTTTCTTCTATACAGAATATTGTTGGATCTTGCTTCTTAATCCATTTTGCCAGTCTGTGTGTTTTAATTGGTGCATTGAGGCCATTGGCATTAATGGTTATAACTAACATGTCCTAATTTAGTCCTATCATGATTTTTAAATTCTGCTTAGATCTTTTATGCTTTTATTTTCCTCTTTCTATTCATTTTCTGGCCTTGCCTAATGAATTTACTCTCTTAAGACTCATGGGTTTCTGACATTCATTCTCTTTCTCTACGATATTGTTTAGAATTTTTTGGAGTGAATATGTGTTATTAGTGATGTTTCTTAGCTGTTCTTTCTCATGGGAATATTTTCTATCCCTCTTGATTTTAAATGATAATTTTTCAGGTTGTATCAGTGTAGGTTGGAGGTTATTTGCTTTTAAAACTTAAAATACTTCACTCCAGGCTCTCCTCCACTTGAATATTTGTGTTTTGAAGTCTTATGTTGTTTCCTTTGTTTGTGAAGTGTTTCTTTCTCTGAATGCTTTCAATATTTAATTTTTCTGTTGGGTTTCTGGACATAGCCACTTAGACACCAATATTCCTCACTTATCTGTATATCAAATTATTTTGTTTTTCCTGAGAAATTTTATTCTGTTGCAACTATAGATAGATAGATGTATCTTTTGACTGTTTCCTGTTTCTTTACCGGTGCCAATTAGCCTAATATTATTCTTCTTTGCATTGTCTAGCAGCTTCTGGATTGATTTCTCATGGTTCCTTACTCTTTTCCATAAGTTATGCTTTTCCTGTTCACTAGCTGCAATTTCATCTTCTGTATCTGACATTCAGTTTTCACATTCATTCATCCTTTTTTTTCAGTTTCACTGGACTTTTTCATCTCTTGAAATTTTGTCTTAAGCTGTTTAACAGATTCCATTACTTTTGTAATCTGAGATTCTATTATGTTCCTGATCTCTTTAGTGTTATTACTCATATTTTCTACTTTGGAAACTATTTTTTTTTTCTGAGAGATTATTTCTGGTTTCCATTTTACTAGGTCTTCGTTTGATGCCCCATCTCAGAGAATCCTGGCATTTGAGCTTCAGTTTGCTCTATTTCTGTTTTCTCTTGTTTGCCCTATGGTGATGATTTTTGTTTCTGCATTTTGGAAATTTTATTCCTTTCTAAATTTTTGCTGCTACTGAAGTTTTTGGCTTTATTTCTGGCGTGTTGTCTAGGCAACGTTTAGTGCAAGTTTCTTTCTTTTTAATATTTGAAATCCTTAGGAAATAAGTCATAGTTGTCCTCCTTGGATTTGTAATGGTATTTAAATGATCTCAGTTCTTGCACACTATTCAAGGTGCTTAACAAGGACACTACATTATCTCAGTTGACATAGTACAGTCAATATCATCAACAGTTTCAAACACAGCACAGAAAATGATAAGATTTGGTAATTACTATTCTGATATATTTAACCTCATGTTGGATCTATTAGCATATGTCAAAATAATAGCTAACCAGAAATATGTTTACAACATACAGGTCCTTCAATATAATGGCATATCCCTTTGAGGATAAAAAGGTCACCAGGGAGTTGGGATAGAAAGAGAGGGAGAGATTAAGAATGGAGTATTACTCTGCCATAAAAAATGATAAGTTTGAATCATTTCTACTTAAATGGACATACCTTGAGGATATACTCATAAGTGAAGTAAATAGGGCACAGATAGGTACATATCGCATCTTTTCTCTGGTATGAGAAAATAAAGGTGTAATGAGTCCTAGCATTGTATGTTATATATTGTGAAATAGAAAATGCTCAATGTAAATAGGGTGAAGAGGGAAAATGTTGAGATTGTAACAAAAAAGTAAGGAAACAAATTTTATGTATATGGGGGGGTGGTAGGGTGGGTAGGGTTATGGGAAAAATGAGAATTAAGTTGTGTCTTATACTGGTACAAATCCCCATTATGGAGTGCAATCATGATGTGTTTATTTAATGTACCAATAAAGATAATAATAATGTTAAAAAAGAGAGGGAGAGATTAGAAATAGGGTTAGAACACATCTAAAAATCACACCAAAATCAACAGAAGGGAGAAATACAAAACAAAAAAAAATTAACAATAATAGAACTAGTAGAAACTGTATTCACCCTCTTGTAATAATACAAAAGAGAGAGTAGGGGAGACTGAAATACATTAACTTTTGGGAACTGATATTGACCAGAAGACAAGAGAAGATGAAAGAGCAAAAAAGAATAGTGATACCCAGAAGAACAGGCTAGCAGAAGACTGTTTTCCTCTCCTATAAAAATAAGAGTAATTGAGAAAAGAAGAAAAACAAATGGACAGACTCTGAAACAAGAGAGTAGAAAAATGAAAAATAAAAGAGACATCTAAAAAAAGAAAGGAAAAGAAAAAGAACAACAATAGCATGAAAAAAAAAATAAAACTACCTAAGACAAAAACACTACCAATAGGGCCCTTCATGATGTTGATCTTCTATCTCCTGTAGATAGTATGGGCAGTAGCACACAGTTTGGTATTGACTAATTACAGATAGATAGCCATCATCCTCTCTATAGGTTCTAGATATATCTCCTGAGTTGAACTCAATGAATTACTGCAGTCTCTAACTCTGCAAAGTCTTGTACCTGCAGGTGGGACTGACTCCACAAACTCACCAGTGCTTGAAGTCAACTGGATTTCTTTACTCTTCCAGTAGGTGATCTTTCACTGTTGCAGACAAAGTAGTCATGCACCAACAGACTCTGCCTAAGTCCCAGCACTGCTGCCTCACTTATTCAGTGTGCACAGACATGTAAATTGAGACTCTGGTGGTTCTATGAGAGGTCAGGCCCACACACCAGTGTGAAAAGAGAAGATGGAGTCTCTGCAGGCTCTTCCTCCTCCTATGCTGGGTGGTGTGGGAGTTCAGGGGATGAGCACTGTGGAAAAGCAGGCTAGTCTCATCCCAGAGACTTACCATTCAGGAATAGCACTTACTCATCATGGGCAGAGAAGCAGATGAAGTTTCTAGAAGGTCTTCCACACTGGTTGTACAGGAGTTCAGAGCCTGAATGCTGTGCAGAATGTGAGCCTGTGGCCTATCCACACAGGAGCGGCACTTACTTTGAGAATAAATAGAAAATGAATGCATAACAGAATGAATGAATGAATATATGTAGTTATAGAAAATATTCTTGGATATAATTTTAATACTCCTAATAATAAATAATCATTATCTGTTGAATATAATTTGGAATAAATAAAATAATTTAGGAAAATCCAGTTTAAAGCAAACATAGGGCTAGGGATTTATGTTAGTGTCACTGTGCCTGCCTGGCAAAGGCAAGGCCCTAGTTTGATTCCCTATACAGAAAAATAAATAAATAAAAATAATGCATATATATTTAACTCACTTTTATAAATAGCATCCTCCGTGTTCAGAATATTGGTTAAAATTCTGTCTCTACATTTCACTGACTATATATTCTAAAGCTGTGTTGACATCAGTTATTGTGTATGTCAATTACAAAATATATAATTCACTGTAAATTTTATGACATAATATATCAAAATCATTTAACTTAGGCAAATAAAATTTTCCATATTATGTCCATTTACTGACTAAATACCTATGATTATTATGCAACATGATCCAATTACTTTTAAAAAGCCATACATATGAAAACAGGAGGCTTGGGGACATCTAAAAATAAACCACAATTAGAAGAGATTTGAAAGATCAGCTAGTATAAGTCCTTCATTTTACACAGGAGGAATTAAAAGCTAATAAGACAGTAGTGACTTGCTAAAGGTCATGCAGCAGTAAGTGGCAAAACTAGGATTTATCTATCATCCTCTTTTTTGATTGAGGCTATGTTGAACCTATTGTGCACTTATTCTGAGTCCTGTGCTGCTCCCACATTTTTCCATGTTGTTGGAAATATGAAAGTTATCAAAACATCCTTGTCTTACTTTCTCCTCACTGAAACAACACCCAATATCCAAAAGTTGAACTACTTTGCCTCACAGTTTGTACATTTTAACTCTATTAACAGCTGGCTGTTACATAATGTGGCATGGCAGAAATTTAAGACTATCATCTAGAATTATAAAAAGACTCTATTAAGTTACTCTTCCTTACCTGAGGCACCTCAAACATACAGTAAAATATAAAAGTTCAAAAGCATTTTTAATTCTTGACATTTGATAACACAGTAATTCCATGATCATTCATAATCATGACAACCATTTGTAATCTGACGTTAACATTGACCATTTCTAGTGACATTTTCTGAAAATTTAGAAGCATTAATTTTGAAACTGTGATATTTTACTATGAAATATTGTGTTCTTCTGTAATTAAACCATAATTGTCTAATTAATATATCATGAATTATTTTAAACTAAGGAAAATACTACATTGCATATATTCTACTATCATTCATCAAAGAAGAAGTGCAATGATGACAGAATCATTAATCCTTTCAAATAGTCATTAGTATCTATACTTATTGTTGTTTACTGAGAAATTCTTAAAGACAAAATAGTAAATATAACACTATATTTTCAAAATTTATGCACTGTACTATTTATGTATAAAATTAAGTCTCAGCTTTTGATTTTGAAAAGGATGAAGAAATGAACATTGTTATGTTTTGTTACTATTTATGATAAAAAGAACAAAAAGATTGCTAGATATGCAAATACTAAGAGGAGATTGATAAACTCTCAGTGAGTATGTAAGGGAAGATTTTACTATCAGGAATTTTGTTTTGTTTTGTTTTGTTTTGAGACATGGCCTCACTTTGTTTGTAGTTCAGGCTGGCCCTCAGTTCACTATGTAGCCTAGGGAAGCCTTGCACTCACAGAAATACTTCTGCCTCTGCTTCTCAAGTGCTGTCATTATAGATGTGAACTACCACATTCGGCATTGTGGTGTGTGATACTGGGGATCAAACTTGGGACCTTGTGGTTGAGAGGCAGATGCTGGAACTACTAAACTAAATCCACAGCCCTTTATTATTATGCTTTTGAAACGCAAATTTAATCACCTGCTATCAGGAAACAATTTACTCTATTTAATAAGAACAATCTACTTTCATTGTATACTGCTTAATTTCTGACAAACAGGAGGGATCATCTACCAGTAACTGTCTATGCTTACTGTTAGTTTAAATTTTTATATACTTTGATAATACCAGGCTTTTTTTTTTTTTTTTTTTTTTTGAGACAGGGTCTCACTTTGTAGTTCAGGCTGGCCCTGAGCTCAGCCTCAAACTCACATCACAGAAATCCTCCTGCCTCTGCATCCTGAGTGCTGGAATTACAGGCGGGAGCCACCATGCCTAGCACTGTGGTATGTAGTACTGTTTGCTTCTGGGCATGAGTTTGCATGCCCAGTATTGTTGTATGTGATTATCCGGGATGGAACTCAGGCCTTTGCACTTGAAAGACAGGCGCCAGAACCACTGAGCTAAATCGTTGGCCCTACTTTTTAAACTTTTAATATCTCTCCCATTCTTGTTATTATACTGATTGTTAAAGAGAATATTCATCAGATATTTTTAATCTTTTATCAAAATGGCACATTTGAAGTTTGATATCCATATCAAAATTGGCATCACATCTCAAGTTTTGTTTATCTGTATATGCTTAAATTTTCTGTAGTTTATTGGAAAGGATAGAGAATTCATCCTTTCTTTTTAGTTTATAATTATTTGTCATTTTGTCAAAATTTTAATAACTAAAGGTATTTGATTAATTTTTTAAGGGATCATAATCTCTTATTTATGTGTTCTATATCAATCTGAATGTAAATTTACCTTTGTTAGTGATGTTTTATTTATTTGTTTAGTGCGTTGGCAGATAATTATATGCTACAACCCACATATATTCCTAAAACATATTAAATTGATATTATTTAGGAAATTCTTAAACTTGATATTAATGAACACATAGTACTTGAAATTTTTTATTACTCTTCACACTCCTGTTGTTTTACATAGGAGAAAGTAGATTTATCTCTTACATTCTCATAATGAGACATTAGAAATTAAAATCAAAATAATGAGACTTTACAATGCCCCATTAGCATGCTAGATGGAGATGAGTTGATTCTCACAAGTTTTATTATATTAAAAGGATAAGATTTTTTAAAACAAATAGATACATTTACATATTATAAATAAAATTCTTAAAAACATTTCTTGACTATATTGTATGTGGAGCTCTGTTGTTCTAGAAGGCAAAAAGTTAACTAAAAACTTTTTGAAAGTTGTAGTTAAAGACAAAATGATTTCATTATTGAAAGAATATACTGTATTTATATTTTAGTGCAAAATAATAATATATAAAGTTAAATGTTAAGCTAATATGCAAAATTCAAGTATGTGATTGTATTTTAAATGTCTCAGTACTAAACACACATGATTTAAAAGCACAAAAGTGACATTTATGGGCTTACTTTGGGGTAATTACATTCACATATGATGAAGCTATTATAACAGTGTAACAACTTTTCTTTGGATGTTCTGAAGTTTATATTACAATATACAATGTCCAACCATATAAGGGCAGATGAGTATTTAAAACCTAGGCCTCCAGCCTTGGATTTAGCTCAATGGATCCTGCACCTGCCTTGCATGCATAAGGTCGCTAATTTGAACCTCAGTAACCACATACAACAATACGGGGTGTGGTGACTCATGCTCACCAGGAATCAGTACCACATACCACAGTGCTGGGTGTGGTAGCTCACTCCTCTAATCTCAGAACTCAAGAGGCAGAGGCAGGAGGATTGCTATGAGTTTGAGGCTGACCTGGAGTACTACATAGTGAGCTCAGGGCCAGTCTAACTACAAAGCAAGACACTATTTCAAAAAAAAACAAAATACAAACAAACAAAAAACTTAAGGCTCATAATCTAGAGTAACTCTATTTTGTGTTAATATCTTTATTTAAATCATTAAACCTAACATAGCATATTTTACCACCATTAATAATGTAGTTAGTATTAGTTCCCATTATATATTGACCTTAAGCAAATGTGACTTCACCTTGATACTGTACTTCCTTTGTTACAACTAACTTTAGTGCTTATTCTGTCTCAGTTTACTCTGCACCACGTTATTAAGTCCTATTTCAAATGTAGGACATTTTTGTAAGCTATCAATATACATTTTTAAATGCTTTATATTACAATGCTTTGGCGTTATTGGTGGTTGGTGAAGAATTAGCAAGAATTAACATAATAAACAATGATAACCATAGAAATCAATGTTAAAATTATTCCAAATATTCAACATTATTCGTTTTCCTTTCTTGCTTACTACCCAAAGCTATATTTTGCATGAAAGAACGTTGTAACTCACTAAGCAATGGGTCAAAATTTATCCAATTTTATTAGGACTGTATATTTTTCAAGTTTTAGCCAATGCTCAAGATATAAATAACCAGTTGACTCTTGTTTGTAAATCTTTCAGAAGTCATGCAGAAGGAAAGATGTTATCCTTTCCTTTTTCTCCTATTCTGCTTTATTATATAGTGATACTATTTCTGGAACTATAGCAGCCATCTTGAGGGCAATAAAGGAAGCCACAGAGATAGATGCAACACATAATAACTGTCAGCTGCAACTGATTTTTGTCTTACTATTCTTGTTGATGATAAAAGTAATGCTGATGCATTGCAAATGCAATTTGGATGATTGACTTCAATCAGTACATGTCACAAATAAAAATATATTGGCTGTTTTAGCAACAGTATTTAGTCATATTTTTGTGATTATTATTTACAGCTAATGGACACATCATATATTTTTTCTAATTATAATGTATATGCCTCCTTTTATCCTATATTATGTAAACCAATATGCTTTCAACTTATCAAGAACATACATTCATCAGTCTAGAGACTTTAGGTTGGTTGTAATTTTGCTTTGTTTCTTCATCCTGGCTTGGCTCGAACTCAGGGTGAAGATGGGACCAAAATGCACATGACATGTTTTCTGTATGTGAAGCTTAGTGGGAATTATATATTATATACTAGATTTTATTGAGTAGTTAGCATAATTTCATAAGAAATGTTAATAATTACTATTTATCAATATCTAAAAATACATTCTTCTGTGGTTTACATATTCCTGAAGAAATCCACATCCAGTATTACAAGTACATGGAAATATATTCCTTTGAAAGGGGATGGTATAAAAATGTATCGGGCAATACTGTAATTTACAACAAATAGTTTTTCCTAAAGAAGTACAATACTATGAAATTACTCATTTAACTTTATAATTATCAAATGCAATATTTGTTAAGTATGGACCTATTAAATAATGCTCTTTAGCAGATATTTTCATGAAAATCTTGCTGACTTTTGTGTTATATCAAGAAAGAATTATAATTCATGAAAGAAGCTGAATAGCTAAAATTGACTTTAATTTATTGACTTCAATCAGTACATGTCACAATTGCAGATGCATGTCTTTGCATCATGTTTGTATTTTTCCTGAGAAATAGAAGAGATTGAATTTGTAAATGAAAATATTCAATTAGTTGTGGAAAAGAAAATAAATAAAATTACTTTTTTCTTTCTTCAAACATGATTGCATCAGGCATATCTGAATCTACCTATAAAATTTTAAGTCAAAAAGACATCTTTTATATTGTTGATGTTACTGTTATTTAATATATATTATACTTAAAATATTAAATGAGTAAAATTTTAAAATCAGTAACGAAAATCTCAACAAATCTTTCCATCTCCCATATTTATTTCCAGATAAGACAGACATATATATCTGACTGAGAGAAATGGATGGAGAAATAGGTAGATATTCATGCAAACAGGCTAAGGTATCAGTAATGACTGTCCTTTTACAATTTGTAAATGTGAAAAAAAACTATGGAGACTTAGATTATTAGTTCCAAATAAGGATTTTAACAGAAGAGAAATTTTCTGATGTTAAAGTATTTTAATAATAATTAATAGACTGTGAACAATGCAAATAAGAGAGGATATTTTGTAGCATAACTTACCCATGAATATAAGGTGAATAAATTTCATGATTAAAATATTTTGTCCTCATACTCCATATTCATATGTGAGGTGAAAATACTTTAAACATTTGGATAATCCAAGAGTCTTACATGTGTTAGTATAACATATTTATATTCTAGTACATAAGAAAGGTAATAAGGCTAGGTGTTGAGTCATACAGAACATTTTATTTTTCACTACTACAGAAGATATTTCAGAATACATATTAGGAAGTAGAGTACAAAATTTTCTTAAGCTTTTAAGTACTTTAAGATTTTGATTTTAAAACTACAGAGATGATTTGTGAAAGAATAGACTATTAGTTTATATTCAAACAAATATACATAATCTTAACATGCAGGCATTGCACAAATGTTATAAAGAATGCCATTATACTAACAACAAAAATATTTCTTACAGGTTGTGGAAAGTGAAATTAGATGATTTGTTATTTTCATACACTTTATTTAAGTCATAATGTGTTTGCGTTTCATCTTGAGACATTCTGAATTTACAGAAGAGAAGAAGCAAAATAAATAAAGAAAGAAATAAATAACCCAGAACAAATACAGCTGGGGATTCTATGAAATTTTTCTGTGATTTTAAGTTTGTGATTATCTTTTCACATCTACAGTATTGTAATAATACTCAGTTCAAGACATGACTGCTATAAGTAATAGACAAATGAGGTAGTCAGAGTCCAGAGCCATGCTGGGTAATCACTGCCAAGTGAGCAGGATGATTTGGACAGGGTGTTGGTTCTAGGACTCTCAAATTGAAGGAAATTCTTGCTAAACCTGGCCTCTGGTCATGAGAGGCAGCGTACATCAGTTAGATTTTCACACACTTGGTGTCTCCTGCCAGCCTGACATGGCTCTCTGATCATGGATATTTCCTGTGGTTGTCCCTTTCTTTGTGATTGTGGTAATTTAACACTGGAAGCTTCAAGATAAAGCCAATCCATGGTGCTTCTGAGTCTCAGATTCATTTGACTGCTCCTTAAACTAGCGTCCAATCAAGCACTCTATCCAGAGGAGTTGGTCATTATTTTGACTGGAGTCATTCACTAACTGCTGTAGGGCAGGGTATCCGTTGGTCTATTCCATTGATACACTTTTTTCTTAAGGCCTCTGGAGCACTCACTTTCACTTTGTCTCTGTAGATTCGATCTTCCTTTCTCATGGTCTACAAGCCAGGCATTGAAGAAAAAATTTAGATTGTCCCCTTTCCATTTTCTATACTGTGATCTGTTTCTTCAATTTCTGCATAAGCTGCAATTTTTCCATTAGATACTTCCTCAGGCCTAGGAATCCACTTCTGTTCTTTTTTTTTTTCTCCAGCATAATTTTTTCCCAGTATTTTGATTTTGAATCCAGGAAAGGCTGTTTTATTGGTGCTTCCCAGATGTTGCTTTGGAAATGTGATATTTATGCAGAGTATAGTTTTATTGTGCCATGAAGAAGGATAATTTTCTGTCCTCTTTTGTAAATGGTTATATATTAGAATCATAAGTTCAAGTGAAATATGTTAGACACACAAGTTAAAATCTCACATAAATTATCTTATATGAGGGACTCAAATTACAAATAATTTGAAAAACAAAATAAATGATAAAAGAAAACACAAAAGTAGGTCTTTGGGAAATGGTATAGGATCAAGAGAAGGAGAGGTTTTGAGGAAAGGAAAAGGAAAAGTAATAAAAATAATAAAATACATATACCTATTCTGTAGGATGAATCTTAATGTTATGTACCTCAAATGTGTTAATGAAATATATATATATAATTAATTGGCCACGGAATTTGCTCAAGTTTTGCTGTGCCTAGCTTGCAAGCACAAAGTCTTGAGTTTTATCCTCAGTACTGCAAAATATAATTAATCAATTTATTAAGGAAAGAAAATTATTATAAATCTGGTCATATGATATAGTACCTATTAAAGAGAGGACATTGAGTGAAATGAATATGTAAGAATGGCAAATACTGCATGATTTACTTCAATGATGTAAGCACACCAAAAGTATCAAATTACTAGAAACAAAGTGTAGAATAATGCTTATCAGAGGATAAGGTAAAAGAATGTTAACATTTAGTTGACACAAGTTTCTTTTTTCAAGATAAAAAATTTAAGAGTTCTATTTTGTAACAAAGTGAATATATATAATACTACTGAACTGTACAATAAAAATAGCCAATTTTATTTTTTTCAGAATACAAACTGAATTAAACTATAAAAGATGCACTACTAAGATGTATAATAAACATATAAGAAAACATAACCTATAGATCATTTAAAATCATCCCATCCTCTGTGTATGGTCCTGATAATTTTAAATATGTTTAAAAATGTTTGAAATATAGATGAAAACTCTAAAACAAGAACAAACCCACATAAGACACTTGAGGTATAAAAAGCACAAAAACTTTGAATCTGAACTACACAGAGTGCTCCTGTTAAAGTAAGAGATTATTATTTTATTTTTTTCTGTACCAGGAATGAAACTCAGGACCTTGAACTTGAGAAGCAAGACACTGTGCCACTGAGCTAAATTGCCTGCCTTAAGTGATTAGTTTTTAAATGTACATTTGTAAGTACTTAATTTTAGCAAAGACAATATAAAATAATTGCAATTTATTTCTTACAGATATAAGCCAGTCTTCAGTATTTCTTAAAATTATTAGCATTGGGCCATGTAAACAAACCCACTAAAGGGAAGGTGATAGCGAGTCAATTCACAGCAAAATATATATTTTTTAAAACTTATAGATGGTAGATTTTTAAGCAAGTCATACTTATAGAAACTATTATTTTTTAAATGTATTAAAATAATGAAGAAAACCCTCAGTCACTTAAAGACATATCATTTACAGGGCCTTTTAAACTTACTAACAACCTATAGAGTGACAAAAATTTCCATTTTCAGGAAGTTGCTGTCTCTCTAGAAGAGTTACACTAAAACTTATTAAAGATGTCTGAATTAATAATTTGTATAACTTTCTTAAAGTTCCAGAAACCATAAGTTTTAAAGAAAAATATATATTTGCTCCGAAGTTACTAGCTAGCACTTCTCTATAAATTCATTTGTTGATATGGCCTAAAGTTAATAGTTTTAAGTAATACTGAAAAGGCTTGCTTATATCATTTTTCTGATGAAGAAGCTGAGACAGCTAAGGAACATACAAAATGTTCAACATCGCTGGTCATATGACAGATACAGATGAAAACAACACTGAGATTCCATCTCACTCCTCAAAGAATGGTTGCTATCAGAAATTAGTCAACAATAAGTGCTGCCAAGGCTGTGAGGAAAAAAGAACTCTTCTCCATTGTTTGTGGTATTGTAGACTGGTGCAACCACGAAGGAGATCAGTGTGGATTCCTCAAAAAATTAGGATTAGAGGTCTCATTTGACTATGCTATTCTCCTACTAGGGATATACAAGAAAGAATTAAGATTCATACAACAGCGATGTATGTGCACCCATGTTTATAGCAGTTCAATTTGTAATAGCTAAATCTTGGAAACAGCCCAAATGTCTATCAACAGGAGACTGGATAAAGAAAAAATGTGTCTTTTAAAAAATAAAATGGAATATTACTTGGCTATAAAGAATGATGAATTTGATTTATTTATACTTAAACTGGATGTACCCTGAGGACATACTCATTAGTCAGATAAATAGGACACAGATATGTAAATATCATATCTTTTCTGTAGTATGAGAAATTGAAAGTGTAAATGAATGCCAGAGTGTATGATAAATACTGTGAAATGGGGAGACAATATCCAAAGGGAAGAGGGAGTAGGGGAAGTAAAGAAAGGAAAGAAAAAAATCAATGATAAAAAAGGACACAAAGTTTATTTATATAGAAGTTGGGAGTTGTAGGGAGGTCAAGGGAATGGAAAAAAAATAAGAATTAAGATGTGTCGTGTACAGTTACAAATTCTCAATATTGAATGTGATCATAGTGTATATATAAAATATACAAATAAAATCAATTAAAAGTAAAAAAATTACTAAAGGATAAAAAATTATTTTCATTTTACATTACAATTCTATATTTTGAGCATTTATGAAATATATTTAACAGATCTAAGTATATTATCATTCATAAATAGGAGGGGTTGTAGGGTGGGTAGGATTATGGGAAAAAATGAGAATTAAGTTGTGCCATATACTGGTACAAATTTTCGTTGTTGAGGGCAATCATGATGTGTATATGTAATGTACCAATAAAGATTTCAATTAAAAAGAAAAAAAAAGAAACTGGCATTGTGTATGTTTAATAAATGTCTTTACTATTTAATTTAGTTATCATTAACTGAGATATTTTATTTATATAGTCATCTAATTAAATGTTTACAGTTACATATACATTGCTGAAAAAATATAAAACATGAACAGCACAAGCTAATGTCTCAAATCAATCATTTTGTTGAGGACATAAACACTTCTTAAAAGTTGGAGGCAAGACCTCAAAATTGCACCTACATGGGATACAATGCAATACTAAATCAAAATGTTTGATATGTTCTCTTGCTTTTAATATCAATATTTATATTGATTATAATCATTTTCTAAGCAAATATGTTACAAAGGGAAAACTGTTCTATATGATAAAGATATACATAACTGAATTTACCTGGACAACTATAATAGGAAATTTATCAGCTATGGGGATTTAAATTGACATCTCAGAATGTCAATAAAGATACAGCCTGTAAATACTGGGAAACATTCACTTGACATCAGTGACTTCTGGCTTGTCATTCCAGAGCTACAGGAGTTATTATACATATTAACATGGACCCAGCTCTTTAAGGAAATCAGGATGAAATATACTGCACAGTATTTGTCCAGTCATGTTAATGCATTAGTCAACGATAACAATTCGTTCTCAGAGACATGATAAGGAAACCTTCCAGTTGACTATCATTAGGCATATCTAATAAACAAAATCTGTTCATTGATCCCACTTCATAACTGCAATTATACATGAAAGATCAACTCCAGTTCTACAGTATAGAAAAACAAATTAGAAGCTGCTATTTTCTCTAAATCACCCTTGTCAACATTTGAGTTCTGAGAGCAATCTGCAACAACTAGTCCTTAAATTGATGTAGTTATGAGACCACGGTAGGGATGGCAAACAAGCAGACACAGATCACTACATAATACTCATTAATATATCATTTATAGGTATTTATTTCTTCCAGAGCAGTTAGGGACAAGCCATTATTTTTCCATGAACTGTAACTCTTTCAACTAGGTAATTATTGTCTATTAAAACCCTTTTGCTGACAGCTCGTTGTGGTTGTGCATGCTTATAACCCCAGCATTCAGGAGGGAGAGGCAGGAAGTTCTCATGAATTAGAAGCCGTACTGGTCTACGTAGTGAGGTCATACCGAGCAAAACAGCATGACCCTGTCTCAAAAAAAACCCCAAAATAACACAAAACAAAAATCCTTCTGCTTTTACTAGAAATAACCATCATATCAACCAGTGTTGTATACTGTTTTTTGAGAAGCTAAGTAAATTTTCAAATGAAAGAATGTCAAGCAATACTATATTAATAGGTGTGTCATGTTTTCTCAACATTCAGTTTCTGATTATGTCTTAAATTTCCCTTTATTTTGGCTAAAAGTCCTTGGTTCATTTGAAATTATTTTGTGTTCCAATATAATTGTCAAAATTTCCCTCTGCTGGAAATTGATCTTATGTCTTGCCAATCCAGTGTGTCTAGGACCTAAAAGTTCCTTAATCCAACCATTCCTTGCAAACAGTTAAAAATTCTTGAACTCCAGATTGACTTCTAGGAGAATTTCCAGGGCCCTAACTGACAAGAAAAAGTTGAGGTCTAGTGTCTTCCTAGGATGAACTTAAACACTCATATGAATACTGCCGCAAAGGGTATTTTCCTCGCTCCAGAATGGAATCTTCCTAGAGAAACTGAGTGCTCTTTCAGATATGAATGGAGAGACCTACCCATTCAGAATAGGATGTGCACTCCTGTGATGGAGAAGATGCAGGTTTGACAGCCCCTCATCACAGAAATCTGGCTGGAACAAGTCCAGTTCATAGGCAGCTTCAAGATGGCACTGAAAAAGTGCTGCCCATTCCTGGATGAAGGTGTCTGAAGGAAAGAGAAAATTAAAACAATAAACAAAGCAAAACAAACTACATTAATTCTCCAAACCAACTAAACAAGTGCTGGAAATGTTTCTAAAACTTTGAATACTTTCTCACAGTATTCACTGAGTTAAAATGCGTAGTAGTTTCTTTCAAATAGGCAACAAAGGTGAGGCATTGACCTCTCCAAATTGCAAAAATGAGTGACCCACAAGAAAATCCCTTTATGGAGATGGTAGATCGATGGAGTGCATTCCAGAAAAATGCTAGATCAAGCCCACAAGATCGCTAAGCAGCTGTTTTTTTTTTTTTAACAAACAAAATATTTATAAGCAGTTGATTGCATGAATAGAAAATTAGAGAGAGATTCTTTGTGTCAGAATATTCCCAACAGCTGCTGGAATATCATGAGTTCAGCTCACTGCAGGTAATCACTCTGTTCTCTCAAATGTTCTGCTGCCCTGCCCAGTGGCAAGTATGAGACAAGTGCCTTCCAAGAAATCACATTTATTTCTGGCTGACTCACCTAAACTGTTATCAGCCATTTAGGTCTGTCCACACACTCACGCTCATTTATTTGCCACTGAGCAAATTAAGAGAGGCTGTTTCCTCTAGTAAATGAGGAAAAAGTCTTTATTAAAAACTAGTCAGAAGGATGGATAGATCCAATAACTTCAAATTTCCTTGTACAGGCGAGTTAGGATTTATCTGTAAACTAAGTTGTGGTAGAGAAAGAGAACACAAATAGACAACAAGCTTTCATCATTTCTCCCTGGACACAGATCTCACCAACACTTGCCTATGGAAAGAATCTATACTCGACCTTTGGTGCTAGCACCTGCAGAGTGTATTCATATATGAGAGTAGGAGAGGTGGGCTGGTGGTTTATGCCCTAAGCTTGTGGAAGTTTGGAGAATTCACTTATCTCTAAAGGAAAAAAAAAAATCAGAGGTTTATAGTTCTCTTTTGTTGTATTAGTTACACAACCACTTTCTTCAAGCTCAACTTGAAACACAAGAGATCTTGTAAGACAAATTAGATCTCACTCATCAGATGCTCTAACCAAAATAAGATTTTGTGTGCTATTTATTATCTCAAGCCTTTCTTCCTAGATAATCAGATATATCTGTTAACTCACCTCTCATTACTAGCAGACAATTGTGTACAAGGTCTTGGTAAAAAAATAAGACTTTTAAAAACTGTTAAAACTTCTCAGTCTTTTCCTTAGATATTATTACAGTTTCTGAAATATTATCTGTGATTAGATTGATATTTGGTAGACTTTAAAAAATAAACTTAATGCTCGTGAAACCAACTTGGAGTTATAAAATATAATACTGTGTATAAATAATGAGGGAAAAAAGAATGTGATAGTAATAAAAAGGGAAAACAAAGCTTATGTATATAAGGGGTGGGGGTTGTGGAGTGGGTGGGGGAAGGGGAAAAATGAGAATCAAGTCATGTCATATTCCGGTACAATCTGTCAATGTTGAATACCATGATGATGTGTTATTCACAATATACTAATAAAGACTTGAATAAAAAAAATTACACAAGCTGGTTCTCAAATTTTAACCAGGTGCAAGATTTTCTGTCTTCATCTCCTAAAGAGGAGAAATTAAATTTATACATCTTATCATCCCTGGTCATCCATCCCCACATCCCTACATGTTGCCCACATTGTATGTAAAGCAGCTAAAAAATGGATGGTACCTTTCTTCTCCATTGGAATCAAATGAAGGATCTAAAGTGACAGTGAGAAGCATAGTCAGGCAGCTGTCTCGGAAAGGTGACTATAATAGATTTCCTTCACATTACAGTTCTTTCCTTAACTTTTAACATCCCATTTGTTCGGCAGAGTACTTTAAATTCTACAGAGAAGCCACTGCAAAGTTTCCTCCTTCTCCTGAGGCCATATGAATTGACTTGCACTAAAGGAGTGTATCTGCCTGAAAAGAACAAGTAGATATAGGCACCAGGATGTCAAGATCTCACATTAGTTCCAGGGTAAAAGAGAAGCAATTAAGAAAACATATGCATTGTGCACAGCAGAAGTTTTTATTGCACATTATCTCATTGTACCTACTCATAAAATTTCTCTTGTTCCACTGACTCTCCTACAGTAGAAATTTGAAGCAGAAAGTAAACTATCTCTTTAAGAGAGGCTTTGAATAAGTCTATTTCTTTTCATTAAATTCTGCCTTCTTCCAACAGGCAGTGAATTTTTCAAACTGTAAAATGCAGTAAAAATTAGCAGAGCACTGTAGCATTTTAATATATCCTCCCCTAAACTACTTGCTGATGACATGATAATTTAAAGGTTGCCAAATTTCTGGTACAATGCATAGTGCTTGAGTGAGTAGACACATTTTGTTTCCCAGAAAATTTATTTCACTCTCTGGACCTAAGTGAATTCTGTAAAACACGAAGTTAGCCTTCACTTCATTTAACTCAGAATTTTCTCAGGGAGAAAAAGTGACTACGATAGAGGATATATCATAGAAACACTTGAAAAATAACTACAATCTCAGGAAAAGGATACAGCTTTTAAAATAGGAATATCATATGCCTGAGAGAAAGAACTTAAGAAAGAAATACTTTGGCGAATGATGAGTGTGAATATATCCTAGACATATTAAGAAATCTGGAAAAATCACAGTATGCACATTAGTAGAAGGGAGGCTCAGGGTAGTCTTGAAAAAACATTGTCACCTCCAACTGAATTAAAGTTTAAATACGAAAGAAAATGGAAAATGAGGTTCACCTTATGCTTTTAATTCTTTCATGAATATATCTAGCAGGGAAATAGTAGAGTCAAATGGGATATCTAATCCTAGTTTTTTTGATAAATCTCCACACTAATTTCCACAGTGGCTGCACCAGTCTACGTTCCCTCCAACAGTGGAGAAGGTTTCCTCTCTCCCCACACCCCTACCACCATTTGTTGTTGGTTAATTTAATAATAGCAGCCATTTTTGTGGACTGAGATAGGATCTCTATGTTGTGTTCATCTTCAAGTCTCACATGACTAGTCATGTTGAGAAATTTTTGTGTGTTTACTTACTACTTACTACTTAACAAATAAGCCTATCTGAGAGCTCCTATGGCATCACTGTAGGGAAAGACAGCCAGGTGGGCGACCTAGTTTCCCATCCCAGAGCTGGATCATTACCTGTGGGAATGGCAGCAAGGTGTGTACCCTGAAAGTTCAAGATCCTGCTTTCAACTTGGGAAAGAACAACCAGCCAGATGAACTTAGTTCCAGCTTTGGGCCTGTTTTGTGCTTTCCTGATTGTTTTCATTTGTGTAGGAGGACAAACATGGATTCTAGTTTTCCTGCTACTGTTAGTCTCCTCTATTCTTGGTGTTGTTCTCCTCCTCTCTTTCTTCCTCCTGCATTTTATAGAAGGGTGAATACAGTTGGAACTACAGATTGTAGTTTATTTCTCCCATGGAGAAAAAAGAATAGTCAGATGTCATGGGCCCAGAGTGAAAGTAGATTTGTTGCAGCAAATAAAAACTAAATGTATTGCAAATACACTGAGTGGAGGCTCTACAGGATATCTTATCTTTATGGGCAGAGGTCATCTGCACCTACCCAGAAGTTCTGTACTGAATTGTTAAAGAGTTCATTGCTAAGATTGCAAGCTCATACACTGTGTCGTGGTAATTACAGCACAGTTGAGGTTCCATTTTTCCCTACATTCCACCCACCTGGAAATAATGATACCACTGCTCTTGGGATCAAGAGTAATGACTGCTCTGGCAACTTCTGGCAGAAGGCGAGTGCTGGGCGGGCCAGTTGATGACATCTATCAGGATGAGTTTGAGGTAGCAGGCCATGTTAGAAGGAAGGGAGAACCCTCATGGTCTGCTGCATGTGATTTTAGTGTTAGTTTCCCATTTTGTAAAAGTTTGGTACCTATCCTGCACAGAGGACTAGTTAAGAGCTCTATGCCCTCTTTCATTTGACCTTGACTGATTTAGGAAGATACAAAGATGAGGAAGAAGATAGTTAAGGAACACATTCAGTACCTCATTTAGCATGGAGGAAATGATCAAATGTTGGATAGAAAGCAAGCAGATTAGAGATTAGTGAAATAAATAGGTCACAGATAGATACATATCGCATCTTTTCTCTGGTATGAGAAAATGAAGATGTAAATGAGTCCTAGCATTGTATGGTATATATTGTGAAATAGAAAATGCTCAATGTAAAATAAGGTGAAAGGGGACAATGTTGAGATTGTAACAAAAAAGTAAGGAAACAAATTTTATATATATGGGGGGGTGGTAGGGTGGGTGGGGCTATGGGAAAAAAATGAGAATTAAGTTGTGTCTTATACTGGTACAAATCCCCATTATGGAGTGCAATCATGATGTG
>PVIR01011032.1:0-15894 GCA_004026965.1 Petromus typicus | reverse complement strand
CAAAACTTTAAAATTAAAAAAAAAAATGCAAGCAGGATCCACAACAAAATGAACATCCAGAAAAAAAAGTGTTTGAGGCCATCAGGACTGTTCATATAATCACCATTTGAAGGGAAGTTTGAGGCCTTGCATGGCCTCTCAGGTACATGTGGACTCAGGTACTTCCTTGGGCTGTTGCGGAGATGTATGTTATCCAGATCTCCGGAAGCAGTCCACATCTTCACCAGAAATGGCTTCACTGAACTCTCAGCCTTACATGTTGAACAACCTGATCAATTATCCCAGTATTGCAGTGAGATCAGAACAGACATTTCATTACTCCTGTTCCTATAAGTTTTATCAGGTGTTCTTAAATTTTCTCTTGTATACTTTTGGAAATAAATAAAATAAAACCAGCTTGCATCACACATGCATTCTGCTCAATCTAGGTCCTAACTGTTCAAAGAAGCAGCTTTGTCCTGTTTTTTTGTTTGTTTGTTTGTTTGTTTGCATGTTTGTTTTTAGTCACCAGTCCCAACGAGTCATGTGGAAAACCTCTTGTTGAGTATCAGGCTTAGAAATGAGTGTCAAAACCTTTTTTCTGAAAGCACCTGTTACACAGAGAAGAGATTTGAGATTTGGAGAGGAGGGAATGATGATGTGTAAGTCAGGGCTGCAGCACTCTAGGCTTTTTTTGAGCAACAAAAAGCTCTTTGAAGGTATAGACTTTTCTCAACCAAACCAACAAGAGCCAATGCTGAAACTAACCAAACATGTACACGTCCTTCTATAAACTACATCCTTCACAAATGTCTCCTCAATATTGTAAAGCTTAGTTTTGCCAATATCCATTGCCTCTCTTTCTTGCCAATATTTTGATCCTTGTAAGACAAAAAGTGTATCATACAAAATCCTCTCACATAGAAAATATGTCTTTATATTTATAGCCTTTTCTCTCTTCTATTTTACTATAATCTTCTTATAATAAAACATCCAGTCTGTCATCTCTACCCACGTGTGACATATTGCTTGACATAAATTTTTACTCATAGCTGCAGATGTTATAACTGGTTACTAGCACAGATCAAAAGGAGCAATAGACAAGCACATACAAGATAAATGTATTAAAATCAGAGAGTTCTCTCTGATGTAGTGGCCGTGGCATCTGTCAGTCCACCTGGGGAAAGTCATATTCTATTTTTTGCAGTTTGTTAAATTTGTCCTAATTTTCTCCAGTTAACATGTTCAACTCTTACTCCCTGTGGTTTCTTCCTGATGCCATAGAGGAAGTGCAAAAAGGCCTCTCCAGGAGGCCTTTCACACAACCACTGTGGTTTGGTTTTTACTCTTCTGCTCTTTTCCCAGAATTCACTGCACTTTAATTCTTGTGACATTTTTATTATTATTACACTGTAATATATGAAGAAATAATTATACACCCTTCTCTAATCTGAGCCTGTGGAATCCCTGAATTTGTTTTTCTGCAAACATTGCATGTTGGATTTCTTTTCCCTTTTTCCTTTTCCCCTTGGTATATTTTACATATCCATTACAGTCACATTCATCTTTGGGGATTTATACCTGGACATGATATATCTTGATTTTATTTTGCCCCATTTCCCTCCTTCCATTTCCAAAAACATTGTTTCTGGTCTTTTCCTTCTTTTTCATATTTTTCTTCCCCTTCTTTCCTTTCTCCTACTTTCATCCCTGTTTCCTCTACTGTTTGGGACCTTTACTTCTTATTTCACATAATCTGTTATACATTCTTCTCCTCATTCTTGCAGTTTTTTACACCAGAGAAACTATTCACTCTTTACACACATGTGTTCCATTTATTTCACTTAAGATTATGCCCTGAAGTGCTTTAACTGTAAAAGTCTAATTTATAATTATTTGTGCCTGAGTAGTACTAGGAAATTGCCACACACAAAGTATTTGGCACAGATTCAGTGGAATTTGTAATCTCATTTTGGTCATTGCCACTGCTAAAAACATTGCTTGAGAAAGATAAGATTCTGGAAATGAAAGCATGCTCTTGAGTCAGAATATCTACTGTTTCTTTTTGCGTGGGATGTTGAAGTTCTCAATTTTGGAAAACCATCTTGCAACCAATTTTCAGAATCCTAGGCACATATTGTTCATTTTCTCAAATCTTTACACTTTGCTGTTATATTTTGTCTTTATTTTTTATGTGTTCTCTACAACTTTCAGTTTCTTGCTAAGCCTCACACAGAGAAAGAAGTGAAAGCTAGGGAATGGAATATCTATGATGAGAGTCCAAAGTACAAAATCTGTAAATCAGAGCTCTGATAAATATATTTTATTCACTTGTGCTCTTAATTAAAAGGGAAAATATAATCATAGAGGGGAGGTAGAACTTCCCGGAATTGAGAATTAACATGTCTCGTTGTGGGTAACCTCTGTAGGAAGTGATGTACAGTCGTCAGTGAAAACACAGCTCCTGGACTGGGGATTTAGCTCAGTGGTTCTGGCACCTGCATTGCAAGCACAAGGACCCAGGTTTGATCCCCGGTAACCACATACAACAAAGCACGGCATGGTCACTATGCCCACCAGTGATCAGTACCACATACCACAGTGCCAAGCATGGTGGCTCACTCCTGTAATCCCAGCACCTGGGAGGCTAAAGCAGGAGGATTGCTGAGTTCAAGGCCAAGTTCAGGACCAACCTGAACTACAAAGCAAGACCCTGTCTCAAAAAACTAAAAAAACAAAAACAAAACAAACAAACAAACAAAAAACCCCAAACAATAAGGATTTGAATTAAAGATAAATACAGCTCCACTCTAGCTGCCAGAAAGGACAATTCAGAGGTCCTAAATGTAGTGTGGGATCCTGTGAAGAGAAACTGAGGTATGATCTCTGTGTAATCAACTTAATCATAGATGCTGATAGGGAAAAAGGTAGATTGTGTCAGGTTAATAGGTCACTGACATGCTGTCCAAAGCTTTTGCCTGAATCTAGAAGGTTCCCCTCTCGTTGGCCATTCTCTCCATGACCCACAGAGAAGAGGAGGAAAACTGTATCCCAGCTCCAGACTGTCCCAGACAGATTCCCTGTATTGTCTTTATCTGCATCCCTCATCCACGGGAGAAAGAGATACTTCCTCCAACCTCCACAGTTTCTCTGGCACTAAAGCCATGCATACAACCCTCCACCTCCCAAAAGTACTCTCCTGGGGGCTTGGTTGTGTCTGTTGTGATGACTGGCTCCCTCACTCTGCATAGTCTATTTTTGCCTCATGTTTATTTTCACCTCATGGTTGATCCTAATCAAAACCAGTAAGTACTCCAGTTACTATAGAGGCATATCCAGACTTTTTGTAACTTTCCATGAGTTCTTTACTTATGTTGCAGGTCCTCCTGTATAAAGAGTTTGAATAGAAACTAGTCTTTGTTTCAGACATTTTTCTTGATATCTCTTATACATTATAGAAGATGAAAATAAGCTTGTATATGTTAAAAAGCACCAGGAATGCCTGGAAGTCCATAGATCTCTGCCGTAAGGAGCAAGGAAGCCCCTTGTTAATAAAGAAGGAAAGACAGCAAATATCAACTAGTGATCTCCATTAAGGAGTTGTTTGCTGCTGCCAAACTCTGAGAAAATGACCAAATCAGATATTTGCTGGACAAATTGTTTAATCACAGAATTTAGTTACCTACAAAGATCCTCTTGAAGTAAAAACAATAGATTCAACTCCCAAACCTGTTAGCTATCCAAAATGTAAGGTCATGTTCTCTAAAATCCAAGAATGAATTCTACAATCAATAAAGGTTAATAGCAGGAAAACATTATTGAAAGGTAGCTTCTGTCTAAGAGAGGCAGAATAGGAACCACAAAATGTGCTGCCTATCCACTTTGCTTCTCAAATATGTTTTGTGGGGAAAAGCCACAAGGTGAAGCAAGAGATAATATAAAACTATAAACAGCTAAAAAGATTATAAGTACTGTCATTTAGGTGTTATTGGTCCAGAGGGGGAAAATGAACACATTTTGGAAGATTAAAACATAACACAGGGACCAGGGATTTAGCTCAGTGGTTCGGGCTCTTGCCTTGCAAGCCCAAGGGCCTGGGTTTGATCCTTGGTACCCACAAAGCACAATACCAGCTGTGGTGACTCACGCCCACCAGCAATCAGTACCATATAACACAATGTCAGACACGGTAACTCACACCTGTAATCCTAGCACTGGGGAGGAAGAGGCAGGATACTTGTTGTGAGGTCCAGGCTTGCCTGGACTACATAATAAGCTCAGGGCTAACCTGAACTACAAAGTGAGAACCTGCCTCAAAAATAAATAAATGAATAACACAATGTCTATCCCTAAATGTTGCTCTTAAGATACATTTTTACAAAATTGGGAATATTTTAAAATAGTAAATAATAACAAGTTGATTTTTAACACATTTCTCTACATGTTAGTTGAGGAGTAAAAGAAATGGCTGTAATCTCAAATTTATGACAAGGAGAAAACGTATACAATGATCCTATCTAACAGTTTGCTTCTCTAATCTTTTTTCTCATTCTGATTCCTTTAATTTTCACTCTATTATGTTAGAGCAACTAGGGCATTATTAAGAAAAATCTGTTATGATTTATTTCAAAGTACTAATTCTCCCCATTTAATTCGCTCATTTTGTGGACAAACTATCTGACACTCTTTGGTCGGAGGAGAAGCACTTTACTATGCCCATAAAACAACTCTGCTTACTATGCTTATAAAACTACCAGTCCATAGTTGACAGGCTCTGTCTTAGAAAGGCTATGGTGAAAGGGGCTGACAGGGGAAAGCTGCCTGTACCACGCCAAGCAGAAAACAAAGGGGCTTGCATTCAGTGGACCTCTCAGCCATGCACTATCAGTACTGGAGCCATCTTGCTATCAACAGAATCTTCCAAAAACCATGAACCAAAAATATCTCTCTTATTTATGCTGTTCATCTTTTATATTTTGTACCAGCACAAAGAAAGTGACTAAGAAAGATTTTTGTACTGGAATTGCAGTCATTGTTACCACTATACCTTACCAAAAGTTTTAGAAACCTTTGGAAGTGATTTACAATAGGAATTGGGAAAATTTTGCAGATGGAGTCTAGAAAAGCCCTAAAATTCTATAAACTGAGCTTGATAGGAAATTTAGGTTAAAAACCAGTAAAACAGAGTGCTCATAGAAATTGAGAGAGTAGAAAATATCTCAGGAGCCTTTAATTGGGAATTGCTCCATTGGATTTGTCCATGTATGCTACATATCAGTAGGAAATGTCATCATTTTCCCTTTGCTCTGAGACTTTGTGGTAAAGAGACCCAGAACAATTGACTAATTAATCTAGCATAATTGTAAAGCAGCCCATTGTTCAGGCTGTGACAACAGTACCACTCACTGATTTCACCCAGATTTAAAGTGAGAAATAGGAGAAAATATTAAAGCCAAAGTGTGTGAAGAGTTTGCAGTTTCAGTACAAGGAAACACTTGCAAATTTAGAGTCATGGGGAAATTGTTGTTGAAAAGATAAACATGAAAAAGAAGCCATGTGCCCTGTATCAGAACAGTTAAACAACTGGCTTGAGAGATTCTCAGGAATCAGCAATGCTTCTCCCTTTGAAGTTACAGGTGCAAACTATAAAGGTTTCCTTCTAGAAAACAGTCCTTTGATACACTACTCAGAAGAGCTGCTTAAGAGATTGCTTTATAAATTTATTTCACAGTGTTCAGCTGCCCAGGCACTCAGAGGCCTTGCTACCATGGTCCAAGATAGATTTGCTACCATTTGAGTTGGTGGCAAGCTTGAGTGTAAACTACATGGAGTTAGCTTTTCATTTTTTTTACATGCATTACACAACAGTAAAGGAGTCAAGGAGTCTTCCATCCAATTTCACAGGAAGGCCTAGAAGTCAAAGATGTATGCCAGTGCAGGAGCAGTGTGTGAAGCTGTGAGAAAGTACCTGTAAATGCATAACAGACATCTGTTGGTGTAAGTCCAGTATAAGTCCAGGGTCACAGAAGGAAAGAAGACACTCAGGGATGAGTTTCAGCAAGGGGAACAGACTTGGAGGACTGAACCACCAAGCTGTCTTCCAATAGCTCTTCTATTATGGAGCAAATACAAAGTAGCAATGCATAGGTAAAAACAGAAGAGGTGGGCCAGAGCAGTTCCTGGAACAGGCTTTGCAGTTCTTCCTGGTTCCTATCTCAGTGTTTGTTTACCGATCTTGTTTGCAAGACTCAGTAACACAAAAACAAGATGTCTGGGGGGAACGTCCTGTGAACTGGTAATAAACTCAGGAATTCTGCATAATGAGATCTACAGAAGTTCTGCTTAACTACTTGTCCCAGGAAACTGCTAAACAGCTACATTTTTTCCTACAGAGATCCAAATTTAAAGATGCCAGAAATGTGAAGTTTCTGCTAGGGAAAGCTAAAGGCAGTGAACAAAGCCCCCAAAAGGGAGGGACTGTGAGTGCAGCAACCTGCAACTTCAGGGCCAGAGGGCAGCCCAAGCACCCCACCACAGCTGGCTTTGAGCTCTTGATGTGGAACCACAGGATTTAACGTTTGCCCTGGCTGCGCCTCTTAGTTTATTCCCATTCTGTTCAGTCCCTCAGTTTTCCTTTGGATGGGACTCTTGGTATTCTGCTATTATATCTTGCCAATGTTTCTCTTTTTATTGTTCTTAGAGGGCCTCATACCTTGCCTAAGGTGTTAGAAGAGGCTTAAAACTTGTACTTTTTATCAATGCCAAAACTGTTAAAATTTTGGTGACTCTGGCAAATATAGTAAATATATTTTTCATGAAGACATTACTCCTTTGTAGGGCCGAATTGAAATGCTCTATTTCAGAGCGGTTATTTTCCCCGATATGCCTATGTGTTCATATGTGAAGACTGAGGATGGTCAGGAGACTGTAGGGGCGATGTACTCATGGGATGGTTAAGTCACCAGTAAGATTAGAGCTCGATGTGCTGCTAAGAGGTGGAGGCTGGACAGAAAGGGAGAAGTGAGTGTGTGATAGGGAAGGAGAAGAACACTGAGGGAGAGGAGTGCCCTGGATGGCCAAGTGCAATGATTTAGATATAAACTTCCCTACAGATAGATCTGTTGTATGAGGTGAGGACTGAACAGAACAGTCAAATAAGACATGGAGAGCGCGGTGCAGAATGCTGCATTTCTTTCCATGGCTCCTTTCTATATTCTGTTTCTTGGCTGCCATAATCTGCCCTGTTTTTCTCTTCAATTCCTTCTCCCATACATTTTACCATAGAGCCATCCAACTAGAGATAGAATTTTCAAAGTATTGTGAACTGAATTAAACCTCTTTGAGTTTTGATTGTAGGTATTTTGTTGTAAGAAGAAAGTCACAAAAGTACCTAGGGAAAATTATAGCTGAGTAGTGTATATTTTTATATTGAAAGTAAAACCAGAAGTTTTGTTCTAAAATTCAACCTGTTCATCACTTCTAAAGTTTAAGACCTAATATAATTGTTTTATGTGTCACATATTATTGTTCCTGCTTAATAGTATATGTTCATAATAACTGGCTATGTAACATTCAGCTGCTCCAAAATTTTTACATTTGGGGGGGTTGATGTTATGTTATAAATTTAATTTTTTTGCCTTCAGAGATTTTTATCTTTGCATGAATTTTTTTCTAAGAAAGTTGGTTATAAAGATATTTAACAAGTTCATTTCAAACTTTAAAACAAGATGAAAATTGATAGGCTGAAGGCTTAAGTAAAACTTGCAAATAAATCCTTCCAGTCTCTTCATATATGGGGCATATTATAAAGTAAAATGTGCCATTATGCATTATACTTTACAATATATAGCATACACAAAAAATAAAGTATACGGTATGTAATATATCTATATATTAACTACAAAAAGTTATATGCTATTTGGCTTGTACATAAGTGGATAAAAATGTAATTAATTTTAAAGTCTTTTATTTACATGGGTGAATAATTAGTAAACTAAAAGTGAAAATGTCTTTGAAGTAGGCAGGGCCATGTGATAAGGGCTAGTGCTGTGGAAGATAAAAAGTATTTACCCAGGCAAGAAAATAAGTGAATATGAGATAAATCCGACTCGAGTACAGTGTAAAGGGAGACAAAAGATGACTTTCTGAGAGAGGAATTCTACCTTCAAAGTGAGAAATTGAGGCTTTTATAAGGGTTTGAGGTCATTGTAAAGGGTCGTTGCAGAAAATGTGATTACTTAAAGAATTAGATTATCTAACACCTTGATTTTCTGTGAGCACCTGTATAATGTTCAAAATTACAGATTTAACGTTGCAATTTGACAAGATCATTTCTTTCTTTTCTTTCTTTTTTTTTTTTTTTTCTTTTGTACCAGGGATCAAACTCATGTCCTTGCATGAATGAGCTAAACCCCCAGCCCAGACAAGACCATTTCTTTAGGCTTACAGAAGGCTGTTCAGCTTCAGGTAAAGTCAAGATTTGCATATATATTATGTTTTAGAGAAAATGGATCAGGATTAATTGGCAGTAATGAATGAACTCTATATCAGAGATTTGTTTTATCCTGTGAAATTTTGGTCACAGTTGCTATCATTTGACTGCTAGTTATGAAGTAGGATTTCTACAAGAGTTTCACTGTTACAAGTTTTAACCCTTTTGTTATCCATGCGCTGTACTACAGGTGACACTCATTTTTCTAGGCTATTAGCAAATCAGCATAATACATAAATGTAAAAGTTAAGGCACAGTGGTCATTGCTTTCTGTATTACAAAGACAAAATATTTTAGAATTTTTCTAGTTAAATATCTTTTAAGTGTACTTTATATAATTGTTATGCATATGTATTAATATATACTGAAATTAATACAACTTGTGTTAATCATTCTAGTTGAATACTTTGGTTCTCTTGAATAATCTAAAATAATAATTATAATAAGTAGATAAAAATAGAATTAATAGATATACACATTTATAAGAACTGTGACATTAGTTGCTAAATACAAATTAATGTAGATATAAATTAGCTGCTAAATAAAAATCTTTTTCTGTTTCTTGGGGTTTCCTAAGAAACAGGATAGTTTGATTTATAAAATGCACTTTTAAAAATTACATATATAGAAAGATATTAGAAATTGAGTTCTTGATATTAATTAAAGCTAAAGTTTTAATATACACTTCAGTGTATATTTCCTTCTAAAGTAGATCCTTTTGCCTGACAATCTATCTGACTAAGTTTCCTTACAGGGCTTAAAACTTCAGTTGAATGAATTTCTTTTCATTTTCTATACTGTTACATGAACCTTCTAGTTTCTCTTAGTCTTACTACACCTCAATATAGTGAATGTTATATAAAAGAAATTATTAAATGTACTTAAATTAGCTATAATCAAAATATTACATGGATTTTAAAATTCAAGACAATGTGCACATATAAATTCAAAATGTAACCATTTACCTAGAAAATGAAGAATTTCTTACAATTGAATTCTATTGGTACATTTTACATACATATCATGATCGCACTCAACATAGTGAATTTGTATCAGTATATGACACGACTTAATTCTCATTTTTTTCCTACTCACCCAAAACCCTCACCTCCTATATATGTATGCTTTGTTTCCTTTTCTTATCATCACATTTTTTTCTTTCCTCTCCTTATTTACCCCTACCCTTTGAATAATTTCTATTTCACAAATTCTATCATATAGGAGATGTAAATGAGTTATAGAAAATGAAGTTTTTAAAAATTGATTTATCTAGAAAATGTAGTTTCTTTAATTGATCTGCTATTGATAAAAGTTCACAAAACCTGTTTCAAAAAATCAAAGATTTTTTTATTTAACCAAGATTTTTGTTTTGTTTTGTTTTCTGCTATGAATATTTTATTGCTCTTGGAAACCCTAAATTATAAAATTTAGACTTTATTTAAATTTCAGGTTATTGTTGTCTTTTCAATAATCAATTTATAACTCAAGTTAAATAAGCAACTCTCAATTGATATATATTCCTTAGTGGCCAAGGACGTTTCCTGCAATTAGGTCATTCAGTGAATTTGTCACTAAATGACGTACTGTAGATAATATGTACAATACAAGATTTAGAACAAATAAGTCATCAAAAGAAACTCAAATTTGATGAGTGTTATAATTGGAGCAAATCTTACATATAGTAGTGTAATATAAAACAGAATATGAGACTAGACTAATGTACAGAGCTATCAGTAGAAAGTACAGTACAGTCCTTCTGTACAGACATATTATACAAAAAAGGACAGTGAAGCTCAAAGAACAAGATGTACAGAACTGTACAAAAAATGAGATGTCAATATATATTCTGAGTGGGGGAAGTATGAACAATTTGCCCATATATGGATACATATGTATGTATGAAAATTAAATATACTGTATGTCTCAGTCTGTTAAATGTACAAATTTTGTTTCCTTAAGACAGAGGCTCACTATGTAGTTCAGGCTGGCCTTGAACTTGCAATGTAGCACTGGTTTGCCTCAAACTCAGTGATGCTCATGTCACAGCCTCCTGAGTACAAGGGTTACAGACATGAAATCGTACTAAGTTTAACACATGCAAGGTAACCAGTCATTGCTCTTTTATACAATATACACTGTGTCTGAACTTTATAATGATCTAAACTTTTTGTCTGTACCTTTTGTAATCAATAAAATTCAGTGCTGATATTTGAAACTGAATCATCATGTGTTTGTTTTGACTAAAGACATGTTTTGTTGGATCAGGGATTTAGCTCAGTGGTTCTGGTGACTGCCTGGCAAGGGCTAGGTCCCAAATTGGATCCCCGGTAACCACATACCACAGTGTCAGGCACTGTAACTCACTCTTGTAATTCCAACACTCAGGAGGCAGAGGCAGGAGGATTGTTGTGGTTTGAGGCTGAGCTCAGGGCCAGCTTGAACTACAAAGTAAGATCCTGTCTCAAAAAAAGATGTTACATAAATGAGACATGTTTGTATACAGAGTGATAAATCAATTTATAGTCATTAACACCATTCAATTGTTATAGGTCTAAAGCCACATGGTGATTTTTACAAGTACTCTTGCCCTATATAGACCTGTTAATGTATAATAAAATTCACTTCACAAATGAAAGCTAAGCTAAAGTATGTACAAGATTTTTATGTAGCTCTGATGTTTAGTTATTGCTAACTTTTTTTAATTGAAATCTTTATTGGTACATTACATATACACATCATAATTGCACTCCAAAATGAGGATTTGTACCAGTATAAGACACAACTTAATTCTCATTTTTCCCATAGCCATACCCACCCTACCACTCCCCTACAAACATAAAATTTGTTTCATTTCTTTTTTATTATAATCTCATTTTTTCTCCTTCACCCTATTTCACTTTGAGTATTTTCTATTTCACAATATATAACATACAATTATAGGATTCATTTACATCTTTATTTTCTCATACCAGAGAAAAGATGCAATTTGTACCTATGTCTAACCTATTTATTTCACTTATGAGGATATCCTCAAGGTATGTCCATTTAAATACAAATGATTCAAACTTATCATTTTCAATGGCAGAGTAATACTCCATTCTTAGAAGAACCACAGCTTTTTTTAATCCAGTCTCCAGTTGATGGACATTTGAGTTGTTTCCAAGATGTTGCAATAAAAACTGAGCTGCTATAAACATGGGTGCACATATGTCACTGTGATATGAGTCTTTTAATTCTTTTGTGTATATACCTAGCAGGGCGATGACCAGGTCAAATGGGACCTCTAATTCTAACTTTTGAGGAATCTCCAAACTGATCTCCACAGGGGTTGTATGAGTCTGCAGTCCCACCAACAGTGGAGAAGGGTTCCTTCTTCTCCGAAGCCTCGCCAACATTTGCTGCTGGCGAATTCTGAAATGGCAGCCAATCTATAGAAATGAGATGAAATCTCAGTGTTGTTTTCATTTGCATCTCTCGAATGACTAATGATGATGGGCATTTCTTCATATGCTTCTTAGCTGCTCTTACCTCTTCCTCTGAAAAATATCTGTTCATTTCAGATGCCCATTTTTGAATTGGATCTTTAAATTTCAGTGGGCTGATTTTTTTGGAGCTCTTTATATATTCTACATAGTAATCCTTCGAGGAACAGGTGGTAAAGATTTTTTCCCACATTGTTGGTTGCCTTTTTGCTCTGTTGGTGGTTTCCTTTGCTGTGCACAAGCTTTTTAAAAGAATGAGGTCCCATTTGCTGATTTCTTCAGCCAATTCCTGTGCTATAGAAGTTTTGTTCATGAAGTCTTTCCCTAAGCCAATGCCTTCAAGAATTTTACCTAACTTATTTTGCAACATGTTTAGAGTGTCTGTTTTAATATTTAGGTCTCTTATCCACGTTGATTTTAGCTTGGTACACAGTGAAAGAGTTAGATCTATTTTTAGTGTCTGGCAAGTTAAAGCCCAGTTTTTCCAGCACCATTTGTTAAAGAGGCTATCTTTCCTCCATTGAAGATTTTTGGCTTCTTTGTCAAAGATGTGGTGGCTCAGTGTATCTGGAGTAGTTTCTGGATCTTCTAGTCTTTTCCACTGATCCTCAGGTCTGTCACTTTGCCAGTACCACGCAGTTTTTATCATGATGGGTTGATAGTATAGTTTCAGGTTTGGAGTTGTAATACCCCCCACCATGTCCCTGTTTCATAGAATTGCTTTTGCTATTCTAGGTGTTTTGTGGTTCCAGATAAAAGTTTGGATTTTTTTCTCTAGATCTGTGAAATATGCTGTTGGGATTTCAATCGGGATTGCGTTCAATCTGTACAATAGCATTGGGAGTATAGCGATTTTGACAATATTGGTTCTTCCTACCCAGGAGCAAAGTATGTCTTTCCATTTTTTGATATCATCTTCTGTCTCCTTTTTAAGAGTGCCATAGTTTTCAGAGTAGAGGTTTTTCATCTCCTTTGTTAGATTGATTCCTAGATATTTTATTGTTTTGGGTGCAATTGTGAAAGGCACTGACTCCCCAATTTCTATCTCAGTGAGTCTACTGTTTGTGTATACAAAGGCTACTGATTTTTGAATGTTGACCTTGTAACCAGCTACATGGCTAAATTTGGCGATTAGGTCCAGCAGTTGTTTAATTGAGTTTTGAGGATCCTCTAGATAGAGTATCATGTCATCAGAAAATAATGACAATTTAACGTCTTATTTTCCAGTCTTTATTCCTTTTATTTCTTTCTCTTGCCTAATTGCTATGGCTAATATTTCCAGAAGTATATTGAACAGAAGGGGTGAGAGATGGCATCCTTGTCTTGTTCCTGATCTTAGTGTGAAAGGTTTCAATTTTTGACCATTTAGTATGATGCTGTCTGATGGTTTCTCATAGATAGTTTTTATTAGTTTGAGATACAGACCATCTATTCCAATCTTCTGTAGGGTTTTGAACATAAATGGGTGTTTTATTTTGTCAAACGCTTTTTCCGCATCAATTGAGATGACCATATGGTTTTTGTCCTTGAGCCTGTTAATGTAGTATATAACATTTATTGTTTTATGTATGTTGAACCATCCTTGCATCCCTGGGATGAATCCAACTTAGTCAGGGTGTATGATCTTTCTGATAATTCTCTGCATTCTCTTTGCCAGGATCTTATTGAGGATTTTTTCATCGATGTTCATTAGGGATATTGGCCTGTAGTTCTCTTTTTTTGGATGGGTCTTTCTCTGCTTTTGGAAACAAGGTAATGGTTATTTCCAGGAATGAGTTTGGGAGTACTGCTTTCCTTTCAATTTTATTAATCAGTTTAAGAAGTAGAGGCACTAACTCTTTAAAAGTTCTATAGAATTCAGCAGTAAAACCATCAGGCCCAGGGCTTCTCTTTGTTGGCAAGTTTTTAATTACATTTTCAATTTCACAGATTGATATTCGGATATTTAACATTTCTATATCTTCTTTATTCAGCTTTAGGAGTTCATATGTGTCTGGGAATCTATCCATTTCTTCCACATTTTCCATTTTATTAAAGTATAAATTTTCAAAGTAGGTGTTTATTATCCTCTGGTCTTCCTCTGGGTCAGTAATAACTTCTCCATTCTCATTCCTAATAGCACAGATATGAGCCTTTTCTTTCCTTTGTTTAGTGAGTTTGGCTAAGGATCGATCAATTTTGTTTATCCTCTCAAAGAACCAACTTTTCGATTCATTGATATTTTAAACCATTCTCTTGGTTTGTAATGCATTAATTTCTGCCCTGATCCTCATAATTTCTTGCCTAGTGCAAGCTTTGTGTTTGTTTTGCTCCTCTCTTTCTAGTCGCTTTAGCTTCAGCATTAAATTGTTTATTTGAGCTTGCTCCATTTTCTGGATGTAGGCATTCACTTCTATGAATTTTCCTCATAGAACTGCTTTCATTCTGTCCCATTAATTTCTATATGTTGTTTTGGGGTTATCATTTAATTGTAAGAACTGCTCAATTTCTTCTCTAATTTCTTCTGTGACCCATTGGTTGGTCAGCAGAGTGTTGTTCAGTTTCCATGTGTTTGTGAGGATCCTGGGCTTTTCTTTGCAATTCAACTCTAATTTCAGGGCACTATGGTCTGTCAGTATTATACAAGGGATAACTTCAATCCCTTTATATTTGCTTAAACCTGTTCTATGAACGAGCACATGGTCTATTTTGGAGAATGATCCATGAGCAGCTGAGAAGAATGTAAATTCTGACTTTGTGGGGTGAAATACTCTGTAGGCATCTATTAAGTCCATTTGCTGAAGAGTCTGATTGAGTTCCAGTATTTCCTTATTGACTTTGTGCCCAGTCAGTCTGTCTCTTTGTGAGAGTGGGGTATTGAGGCCCCCTACTATGATTGTATTGGAGTTTATCTGGTTTTCCATGTCCAATAACGTTTGTTTTATATAATTGGGTGCATTAGAATTTGGAGCATAGATATTGAAGATTGTTATTTCTTTCTCTTGGATTTTTCCCTGTACTAAAAGATAGTGTCCATTTTTATCTCTCTCTATCAGTTTTGGCTTGAAGTCTATTCTGTCTGCAAGTAAAATTGCCACTCCTGCTTTCTTGCTGTTTACAGTCGCATGGAGTATTGTTTTTCATCCCTTTACTTTCAGTCCATGGGTTTCTTTCTGAATTAGGTGTGTTTCTTGTATGCAGCAGATTGTAGGATCTTGCTTTTTGATCCACTTTGCCAGTCTGTATCTCCTAATCGGCACATTGAGTCTGTTGACATTAATGGTCAACAGATATATGATATAGGCAAATTTAGTACTGCCATGTTTTCCTGTTCTTGGCTCTGTTATTCTACTTTTGCCCTTTTCTCATTAGTTTCTTGTTTGTTCCCATGGGTTGACTCGGTTAGATCTCATAGATTTGTAACTTTCTTTATTTTTCTCCAAGATATTCTTTAAAATGCTTTGGAGCACAGGTTTCGTATTTTGAAGTTTTTCAAGTGTTCTTTGACACGGAAGTATCTTATTTCCCCACCAATTCTGAAGGATAGTTTTGCAGGGTACATCAGTCTGGGTTGGAAGTTGTTTTCCTTTAGGGCTTGAAACACTTCATTCTAGGCTCTTCTTGCACAGAGTGTTTGAGCTGAGAAATCTGGTGTGATCTTTATGAGCTTCTCTTGGAATGTATCTGTTTTCTTTTCTCTAGCTGCTTTCAGTATTTCATTCCTTTTTTTTTTTTTTCTTTTTTTGTATATCTGGGACTCTTATAATTACATGCGTAGGTGTAGTCTTTTTCATGTCACGGACATGTGGAGTTCTGTATGCTTCATATATTTGTATGTCCAATTCTTTTTCTTTTCCTGTGAAGTTTTCTGCCATTATCTCTGGGAATAGCTTTTTGATGTCTTTAGCATTGTCTCCTGCTTCCTCAATGACTCCTATCAATCTTATGTTATTCTTTGAATCA
>PVIR01011031.1:0-48296 GCA_004026965.1 Petromus typicus | reverse complement strand
GGGATCAGGCAATGAAAACTTCAGAAATTTTTGCTTGAGGGCCTGAATTTAAACTTCTTCTGTGGATGGCACAGCAAGTGTATTAGGCAGCATTTAACCTCATTTCCAAGAGTTCCAGGATTTTAAAGGACACAAGGAAAGCTACACATTAGACCTTTAACTCTTAATCTAATACAGGTACATCTATGCTTATGCATTTTTCACTGGTCACCTTTCAATTGCAGCCCATTTTTTTTCCACAAATTATGTACTTTTCTATGAAAGACAAGATCTTATTAAAAAAAAAATACTGAAACACAAAGGGGTCTCACTGCCATCTGGATTGATGTTCCTGAACACACTAAGACTCGCAGCCTAAGACAAAGAACTTAGTGGGACTTGGAACAGTCTTCAGGAAGAGAAATCTACAGTGCCCTTTATCATCCGAACCACAGTTAAAATTTTAAAATATCTGGCCGGGCGTGGTGGCTCACGCCTGTCATCCCAGCACTCGGGAGGCAGAGGCAGGAGGACTGCTGTGATGTGAGTTCGAGGCTGAGCTCAGGGCCAGCCTGAACTACAAAGTGAGACCCTGTCCCAAAAAAACCTAAAAAAAAAAAATTTTTTTTTAAATATCTGGATGTTTGCTGTTAATCACTGTATGCTTTTAGTGTTTCGGTTCCCTGCTGGCCTACCAAGCTCCCTGCTATGCCCCCACGCACCAACCCCTCCTTCATTGGATCACTCAAGACTTTGCTGATATTTTCTCTGCTTCATCTCATTGTTTTTGCATTACTTTGATCTTATTGAGTTGAATTTCAAATATTCTCTCCTCTGGTTCCTTTTTTTTTTTTAATTTCGATTTCTTACTGGTTGCAAAATTTCAGTCAAGTTCTAAACTCATTTTGCATTCCTTCAAGGTCTGCTTTCCTAAAGTCCGCCTTCTGTTAGTTCTCTTCCCACAGATCTTCCTCAGCAATTCAAACCTGACGGCATTACGATTACATCTTTAGTGCTTTTCTACTCCAACCTTATTTATCATGCCTGTATTATTTCCAAAGATAAGGTCCAGAATAACTTTAGAGCAGAACTTGTTAGCTGTTGTATGCATGCAAACAGTCCACCACTACTCAAAAGATAAAGCCACTTTTCCACGCCTGGCACTATTCTTAACGTGTGCATTTTGCAGGCTGAAATCCCTTAGCCGTAGATTGACCTGCCTTCAGCTTCTCTTGTCTGCAAGCATGTCTTTAGATCTTGCTTCCTATCACCTTGTTCTTGGATTCCATGTTGAAAAAATAAATATGATTTTCAGCTTGTTCTCCTGTTTATTTTCGCTTCAAACTCTTTATTCCTACCCCAACTCCTCCTCCTCAGGCTCCTCTCACCAATTCCCTCTAAAGTAAATGGAAAATCCATTATCCTTTGACCAAAAAGCCCAAGCAAAACATCTTCTTTAGATCTCTCTGATATCTAGAATCACCTCCAATTTTTTTACCAACTTTTAATCTGTCCTACCACTGCTATGCATTGCCAAAAAAGTTGGAAATAGAATCTCCTTTTTAAAGATATAAATTCAACTATCTTTCTGTCCATTCTTTTAAAAAGTTTACTCCCTAAAATGGCATACTTAAATTCTATGATGCTGTGGCATACCAAGAAAGATACATCTTTTTTTTTTTCAAATTTCATTTTTCATCTTTTCATTTTCTCTCATTTCTGTTGTTTTCCCTTCCCTCTCTCTCACTCATTTATGTACCTGAAAATATTCTCTTAAGATCGACTAGATGCCACATATGACAGCAATCACAAAAGAATAAGGATAACAAAATGTAGTCCTGAGCCTCAGGAAAGCTCAGAGTTTTTTAGGGAAAAAATATGCATCCAGGAAAGACAATTGATGATGATTCTGGGTAACAAATGCTACTGATACATACACTGTCCCAGGAGCACAACAGTATGATTAATTAGTTATCTCTAGATGACCAAGGGGAAGTTTCACAGAGTACAGAAATTTTACTTCGATCTTTAAAAATAACTAGGAAAGGGAGGAAGGCTATTACAGAGGAAGTACCTGGAATGTTTCCAAATATCAACAGTGATCATATAGAACAGCTACCAAAAAAGATCCTGATTTAACTGATTTTATTTATTTTATTATGTCTGTGTACATACCTCACAGGATTACCGTGAAGACTGTTAATATGCTTAAAGTCTTTAAAACAGTCTTTGCCACACAGCAATAGCCAAGATATTTTAGAGTTTATTGTCATTTTATAGATTATATCATTTATTTTTTATCTGTTCAAAATATTTTCACTTTTTGTCTGGCTCCTAAGTTGGTTCCAGACAGCTACAGCTGTTGTCTTGAGTTAAAGGATATTTTATTGGGCACCTGTCTGAATAGCTCATGGGAATGCTACGGTTTCCAGGGTACAAAAAAGAGAAGCGATGACAGATACACATGCTGAGCAGTATACATAAACACACAATGAACTGGACCACAGCGAGCTGCAATTTTTAATCAAATTCTCTTTCTCCTCCTTTCTCCTCTCCTCAACCTTCCTCTCCTCCTCTCCTCTCTGCCTCTCTCAACATCACATCTAACACTCACTGAACAATCCTCCCAATATAGTGGCCTGAGATCAGTATAGAACAAAATCCAGCCCAGTATCATACGTTTCTTACCATTATGTCAAACGGATTTGAAAACTTATGTTCTAATAATACATACAAAGAAAATTGTTTTTAGGCACAACAATCAAATCAGTGAAAAATAAAGATAAGGAGAAAATACTGATTGGCCTCAGAGTAAGATGAGACACTACGTAGAGGGAAATAAGAAGAAATGTAATTACATGAAATGAAATGACATATTTAAAGCCTGGAATAAAGATAAAATTGTCATCCCAGATATAATATGCAGCAAACTATCTTTGAAATACAGAAGCAAAGAAAGACATTTTTTTAAATAAACAAATCCTGAAATAATTAATCACCAGCTGATTTGCACTGCAAAACATACTCATGGAAGTTATACAGACTAAATTACACAGGATAGAAATTCAGACTTACATGAAGAAGCAAAGATGGAAGCAATGTATACATGGGAAAATATGAAACAAAAGCTGACCTTAGTTTTTTCTTTTCATTTCCTCAAGATAGTCATTAATATTACAACACTGGAACATGAAGTTTATAATACATATAAGACAAAATTAGAACAATTCAAAGGGTCAATGAAGATGTAAATGAAACTACTGTAAGGTTCTTACATTTGTGACATAAGTATTAAATTGAACGATATAAATTTTAAGTAGACTGTCTTAGATTAAGGATGCAAATTATAACTGTTCAAGCAAGCACTTAAAAATACAAACAGACTGTAGATAAGAATGCAATCTAGGAAATAAAAAGAAATGCCACAAAATATTTGGTGAACCCCAAGAGAGACGACAACAAAAGGGAACAAACGTGGCCCAAAATAAAAAGGAGATAGTAAACGGGATGGCAGACTTAAATGTTACCACATCGACAGTTATATGAAAATAAAATGGGCAAAGTTCTGTAATTAAAAAGCAGAATCAGAGGTCCAGGGATTTAGCTCAGTGGTCCCGGTGCCTGTCTTGCAAGCACAAGGACCCGGGTTCGATCCCCGGTAACCACATACAATACTGGGCGTGGAGACTCACCCCAGCAGCAACCAGTACCACATACCACAGTGCCAGGCGTGGTGGCTCACGCCTGTAATCCCAGCACTCGGGAGGCAGAGGCAGGAGGATTGCTGTGATGTGAGTTGGAGGCTGAGCTCAGGGCCAGCCTGAACTACAAAGCAAGACCCTGTCTCAAAAAAAAAAACAAAAAGCAGAATCATCCTGAGGGATTTTTCAAAGGGCTGCCTCTAAGATCAACACTATTCTTCTTCATTTTCTAAAATAAGTTTAACTGATACATAAAAACTAAAACATACACATTAATGAATTAACAGGGAATATTTTGCTACATGTGTCGTATATCATAGTGTTTAAATCTGGATTAACAGGGCTGAGGATTTAGCTCAATGGTTCCAGCGCCTGCCTTGCAAGCGCAATGTCCCAGGTTTGATCCCTTGTAACCCCATACAGCAATGCCGGGTGTGGTGGCTCATGCCTGTAATCACAGTGCTCAAGAGGCAGAGGCAGGAGGAACGCTGAGTTCAGGGCCAGCCTGAACTACAAACCAAGACCCTGTCTTAAAAATAAAAAAAAGAACCCCAAAAAACCCCCAAAAAACTAAATTTGGATAAATACACTATTTTCTCCAATATTTATCATTTGTTAGGTTAGGCACATCTATAATGTCAACACACTGACAATAGAAGTTTGGATTCAGCCAGGTCAACTCAGCCACTTGATGAGATCCTGTTTCAAAATAAAATATATTATAAGGGGGAAAGGTGGGAATGTAGCTTGGTACAATGGCCCTACATCTAATCATTAATACCACCAAATTTTTTTTTAATTCCCATTTCTTTATGATAAAAATTTATAAAATCCTTTCATGTAGCTTTTTGAAATATACAGTACCTTATTGGTAAGAAAATAATTACCCTATTGTGCACATCAGAACTTCATTCTCTTATCTAATTGTAATGTAGAATCTACTGATTAACCTCTTCCCTTTCTCTTCTCTCAACTTCCCTAAGACCACCTTTTGTGGTTTCCACATGTGAGTACGGCCTTCATTTTCAGTGCCTAACTTTTTGTTACCTCATATCAGGATCACGAACTCCACCAATATTGTCAGAAATGATAGGGTTCCATCATATTAAGATATATGTTTTAAATACACAGTGACCCATGAGCTAAAAGTTAAAGACTTGTAAATAAGAAGCATTGGAAAGCAGGTGAGGTTGGATTAGTACTAGACCAAGAGGATGTCCAGAAAAGGACTGGAACCAGCAATAACAAGGGACATTCATGATGAATTTTCTGATTTGACAGGTAAACACACAATCCTCTAAGTGCATATATACCTAATAATAGAATTCCCAAAAACATTAGGGATATGGAGATGGAGAAAAATGTATACTTATATTTGGAGATTTTAATACTAAAGAACTGAAAAAGCTATCAACCAACTTAGCCTGACACTGACATTTGCTTTAACATCCACAATACACAGTTAAGTGCACTTAAAGCACAGGCTTAAAAAAATCAAGAGTTATAAAATAACTCAATTTCAAAAAAATCTAAAGGATAACCTGAAGCTTAAATTATTAAATTCAGTGTACAACATATATAGAAGCACTAAATATCTGGAAATCAAACACCTCAACTAACAAAGGAAAAACAAGAAAGCAAAGACCATAGAAGGTGAAGAGGGAAGAGGAAGAGCAGAGGGCAGAGAAGGAGAATAAAGACAATAGGAAAGAAAAAAAAATGACACAAGGAATGAAGAATGAGATATAAGTATAGATCCTACAGATATCAGACTTAGACGAGAATATTACAGACAATTTTCTACCAATAGTTTTGGCAAAAAACAACCCCACATTTGGTTTTCATCAAAATTGTTTGGGGGGGTGTTATTCCAAGTCATGTATAAAATAAAAACAAATTTTTTTAAATTTTAGAAGTCCTTCAACTTGCTAAAAATAAATAAAAATGAGTAAAAATTTTTAAAATTCTACTATATATCTCAGTAGGATAAATTATAGGCCAGGAAATATATGAAATGATTTCATACACTTCATAAAGTTTTGGAGATTTTAATACTAAAGAGATTTTTAACATCCACATTCAGTACACTTCATAAAGGCCATCTTTTATTCAGATAATAATCAAGCACAAAGCCTTAGAAAACAGTAACTGTTTTACAAATGAAAAAGCAATAAACTGAAATCAGAAAACCTAGATTCACCTTAGGACTGCCTATGACCTTAATATGCCACATATTCTCAGATTCTTTATCAACTCTAGGGCTGTTGTGAAGATTAAGGACCATTACTTCAAAGTGTCTGATAAAGCACACCACAAACTGTTACATTACTCACAGCATATGCTTGATAGTCACTGATGAAATGAAACAGATATAAAACATGAACAATGAAAGAAGGAAGAGACCAAGAAAGAGCACATTCTGATACCATGTTCTTCTTGTAGATAGGATGGGTGGAAGGTAGAACATCAGGCTTCCACAGTCCAAACATCGAAGGCCAAGTTCCTGTCCCAAGAAGAGCAGGGGAAAACAGGGCAGCACTGGCGGGCACCTCCGAATGAGACCAGTAGTAAACCTGGGTTAACTGACACCTCAAGACTGGCTCCCACGTGACCCTGATGAGTACCTGAGACTCCTGTGCACCCAACCATGCAGCTGACGCTCCAGTGTATACAGCCAAACACAGCGCTGCACACCAGTAATCCCAGCTACTTGAAAGGCTGAGGCAGGAAGATGACAAGTTCATGGTCAAGGCTGGGCAACTTAGAAAGACTTTCTTTAAAAAAAAAATTTAAAAATTGCTAGGGATATAGCTCAGCGTAGAGCACTTACCTAGCAATGTGCAAGCCCCTAGCTTTAATCCCTAGTATTACAAGAAAGACAGAAAAATGCGACAAAAGTGGAGGCCGAGAAATGGTTGGCGTAATCTATGCAGGGCTTGCTGGTGGTCTAAGGGAGCAGAACTCAGAACCTAGAGGTGCACGGGACATAGTAAAGAACAGAGCTCACAAGACTTGTTCTACTCTATGTGAAGGCACAGAAAAGAAAGACTCGAGCGTGACTGCTAAGTTTCAAGCTTGCACACCTCAAGAGATACATCTGTTCACACACAGAGATAATGAACAAGTCAACCTCCATTTGAATATATGAAAAACAAAACCACGCTAGATTTTAAAGAAATTAACACAAAAAATCAGGGGCTGGCTCAAGCTATATATATATACTTAGAGGAACAAAATCCAAAGCTTAAATCCACCGACAGAAAAAATCAGCGTTAAATAAATCCTGTCTAACATATGTTGGTGAAATCAAACAGCAGAAAGGGTAATTCACTAACAAGAGCGCCATCTACTGTCTTCTAAAGATAGTGCAGCAATGAAATGCCAGAAACCTGGAAGAAAGCCAAGAGTGCTTCGACCACTTCACACCGAACATGTATTCACAAAACGCTTCACCCTCCCCACCCCACTACCCCAAGTGGTTAGCACTTTGAATAACAGCAAAAGGTTTTTCACTTCCTTATTTCTCCTAAAAACATCAATCCAAAACAAAACATTATTTGAACATAAAACACTTACCTGCCATCATTGCTATCATACTGGCTTTATAAACATTAGTAAGAGATCCGAGCTCTCCTGTGGCTAAGATGGTTTTCAGATGAGCCTCCCCACAGGCCTGGCGAAACTGACGGATCTCATCATACAGGGCTGAGGAAGGAGATAATTGAGGCAGTTACAAAGCAGGCAAGTGAGAACACAACTTGGCAGCCATTCAGAGCTGGTGGAACCCAATTTCAGATTTAGGAATCGTGAAACATTTGTCACTTTCTAAAAATCACCCCAATTTAATATTGCCTACAGCATTCTGTTGCAGTTCACATCCCGTGACAAGAAATGCTTAGTCTGTCACTATGAAACCATGTAAGCCCTAGCCCGTGGTCCAGAATCGCGGGGCTTTTTAAACATCACTGTAAGGACAAGTAAATTATAAATAATGTCTACTTCTTCTATAGGATGGTGACTTAAAGGAAAAACAAACTTATCTACCACACATCCAGTGGTATTACTACTTTAAAGACTAAAGGAAAAAAATTCTTCAGGTTCCTAGTAATTCTCTCATTCATACGTGATAGGTTCTCTTGTTAGAACGTAAGGGAGACATTTGCTTAGAGCTCTGCTCGTGACAATAAAAGCACCGTGTGCTACCACACATCTATATTTCTTGTTAAAGAGCAGTGAGCCTGGCACTGAGTGCTGGATACACGTGCACGAAGCGATCTCCAAAGACACTCAGAGGTCAGGGGTGCAGCCTTCATGCCGTCCTGACCTCCCGCTACATCTGGCCTTCTGGCTCTTTACGGGACCCGGGAAGCAGTTCAGTTAAACACACATAAACCAAAAACAGGCTCTATAACAAAATAAAATTGAAGGGAGAAATGATTCATATTCAACATAGTAAAATTTTAACATATAAAAAACTAGAATGAGTATTAAATTTTTGAAAAATGATTTCAGTCTTTTGTCAATGACAACAATAAATTTGCGCTTTTACCCTTCACTTTCATTTCTTGAACTCAGGCGACTGTCATACTGTCAGGACCAATATGAGGCTTTTTTTCCCTTTAGATATATGTGAATCTCACAGGAAGTACCTGGTTTTGCTTGATTTTGTGGCACTCAGGACCAAACCTAGGCCTGGCCTCGCTCGCTGTGTGCTACCTTCGCAGCAGCACTCAGACTACACCCACCAAGACCTAATACTCACAGTAAGGGTTCGGGTTAGCATCTCGGGGCTGAGGTGAGAGCGCCACAGTTCTCAGACGTACTAACGTACGTAGAGATGACTCACAGTTAGCCTCCAGTCAGCAAACCCGGTCAAAACGAAACAGTGAGAGCAAAGTGCACCAAACTGCCTTCCCAATCCCGGACAAGTTGGACTTGACTGGAAGCTCCGAGTGTGAGGTGAACACGGGAAGAGCAAATGCTCTACACAAGAAGCTTGGTAAGTCTGGGGTTTGTTACTGCCAGGAGACGGTGCCCAGATGAGGTTACCCGGAAGGACTGGGTATTTTTATGAATCTTTACCATGGGTAACTTTGTGTCCTGGACCATGTGAGATGCCACAGCGCCTGTTCACCCAGAAGACAGGAGAGTCATCAGACCTGAACCTCCGAGGTGACATCCTGGGAAGAATGCTGGAAACAGTAACAGCCTCTGCGGTGACCACCACTTAGAGCCTTTTAACTCGGAAAGTGAATCCGGGGTGGAATGACATTTCTTAACTTACTGAATCTAAAAAGAGAACTGTTTGTTCTCTAAGAACAAGTGACAAAGCAATCTCCTCATCTACAAATTCTAGAATGCTAATCCAGTGTCAACTTGTAACTCAGTGACTAACTTCCAAAATAAAGTCCTGCTGGGAAAGGAAGCTTCGAGACATACAAACTTGCATAGAAAACCCAGCTGCATCACTCCTGTGGGACCCTAAGCAAGTTACCTCCCTCAGCCTCAGTTCCACCCTTAAGGTATCACAACAATATACGGTTACTACAAAGATTAAGTATTTTGCAGATTGCCTGATACATTCTTAGCACTAAAAAATGTTTAATAAGATTAGTATAAAATTAAGACTTCTAGGCAAATGAGTTTCCATGTAGTAACAAGTGATACAAGCTATGTTTTATTGAGACAGGGGCTCACTCTGTAGTTCAGGCTGGCCCTGAGCTCAGCCTCAAACTCACATCACAGCAATCCTCCTGCCTTTCCCTCCTGAGTGCTGGGATTACAGGCGTGAGCCACCATGCCCACCACTGTGGTATGTGGTACTGGTTGCTGCTGGGCGTGAGTCTCCATGCCCAGTATGGTATGTGGTTACCGGGGATCGAATCCAGGTCCTTACACTTGCAAGACAGGCAGCGGAACCACTGAGCTAAATCCCCAACCCGATAACAAATTCTTAAAACCCTGATCCTGGTCATCCTGGTGAACAAAACCACCATGCTTTTGTTTAAAATGACTACCTTTTGATACCCAGTGAATTTGTTTAACTACAACTAAAATTAATCAGAAAAACTAGCTGCATTTTGTCACACAGCTATTTATCAAGTTATGTTCTTTAATCCATGATTGAACAGAATGAACCAAAAGTGGTCACTTAGGACTTAACTCAACTTAAAGAACATGCAGCTGTTCTGTTAGCTGTCAATTTCTCAAATCATTTTCTTCACCTAGTTCACCACATAACAGGATTGTGATTTCCTGAAGAAAGAGCTTCATCATGAAGGCTCAACATTTGGAATGTTGAACCTAAGCTCCTTTCTCTTTCTGTCCTGCCCAGAATGGATCAGAACAATAAATTCAAAAAGTACACGAAACCTGGTCTGGTAAAAACACGACCTGAGCTCCCTAAAGTGACTGCTCCCACGGTGTCACTGAGTCTTAGTGCTGCAAAGATCAAAGAGTTCTCAGAGTTTTTTGTCGAGCACCCGCGATGGGAGCAGAGCCCTGTCCGGTGACCCTGGCCTCCAGCATGGCACCCATGACTACTGGGGGTAGCACTGGCGACCAGTCTTCCCATGCCATTATTTGGCCACGTTTCTGCTCCCAGGTCTTCGTGGCCCCAACTGCTTTCCAAATCTGCTCCTCTGGATTCTTCCTCATTCCACAGGCTCTTCCAGGTCTTCCCAATACATGCCTTTCCAGCTTGGTCAGAACTGGCTCTCTTCAATTTTGGCTCTTCCCTCCAGGATCACAAACACTTCCTGGGGGGCATGGTATCATATCCGATACCGTTGGCCTTTGCTCCAGCTCTGCCACTAATTTGTTGTTTGACTTAAGCAAGCTACTTGACTCTTAGCCTTTGCCCCAACTTCCTCATCTGTACATACCCTTCATGGAGCACTGTTGACCATTAAATAAGTTAATACACAGAAAGAAGTAAAGATAATCTCTGGAGTGTAATTTATGCTCTAGGAATGTCAGCTATTTGCTTTTCTATTGTGGTTGATGGTGGTGATACTGCTGTTACTGCTGATGTCTTCTTATTAAGTTCACAACACATAGTATTTATAGAAAAACTAAGAACAAGTTGGGTATGGTGATACATGCCTATTATTCCAGCACTAAAGGAGGCTGAGGCAGGAGGATCACAAGTCAACCCAGCCTTGGCAACTTAGCAACTTTGAGACTTTATCTCAAAATAAAAAATAAAAAGGACTGCACATAAAACAGCCTGTTCAAGGCACTAGAGGGGAAGTTTACCATGTATCAGACATGTAAAAGAATTTTTATCTTAACTCATAACATAAACATTTGACTATCAAACACCTTGGACATAAGACAGTTACTGATATTTCCTAGTTATGTAAGCAGGTAGGATTACTTCACTTCTCTAAGCCTAATTATTCAGGAAGCTTAGTTTACTCACATGTCTCTGGGAAGGTCAATTAAAATAATACATGCTACTCGAACAGAAGCAGACATTGAATAAGTATTCATTCCTTCATATTATATTGGTTTTTTTCTTAGCTACTTCCAAAAATGCAAAGTAACAGATAAAGCAAGAATAAAATAAAGCAAGCACTATCCTAAAACTGAGGGAAGCATAATGAGAATTTGCAAACTTTACATATCAGAAAACAACAGACCCCTTCACTCCAACGTAAGCCAAAGAAGACACAAAGAAACATTACTGGTTTAATGCAATTTTGCACACTTTGACATTAATGACAGACACCTTGGAAGCTAGAGAGATGATATATGCAAATCAAAGTGGCCGGAATGCTGAAAATGTAACCTAGTCAAGCTCAAATTATGTCATTTACCAAACTCATCTGACACTTGCCTTTCTATATGAATGAGTGAAACAATGGAAAAACTAATGGGTAGATTTTTTTCCCCTACATTAACAGGAAAGGCCAGCGGGAGGGTGTGAATTTACTATAATTGCTACTGGAATAGACATGCAGAGGAAATTATAAATTAAGTAATAAGGTCAAGAGATCCTCTTTCCAAAAAATTCTTCACAAGGAATGATTACCCTTAAGAATGAGAAAATCTCTCGATTTTTTAACCAACTTCTTTTAAATTTCTGAGGATGCTCATTTGTTTGGTCGGTTGGTTGTTATAGTACTGGGAACTGAACCTGGTACCTTTGCATTAAGCTACATTCCCAGTCTTTTCTTATTTTTTTATTGTGAGGTAGGGTCTCATTAAGTTATTAAATTCTGGTGGCTGCCTTGCAAGCATAAGGTTCCATGTTTTTGATCTTTGGTACCAAAAATTTTAAAAATTAAATTAAGTAACTGCTCAGCTCCCCAGGATGGGCTTGAATTTGTGATCCTCCTGGCTTATCCTTCAAGAGTGCTAGAATCGCAGGGGCACACTTCCACGCCATCCTCTAACAGTTCTGTACATATCAGCTAAATATGCCCTGTAAGGCAGCTGGCAGGTAACACCATCTGGGGATATAAAAAGCAAAACGCAGAAAGATGAATGACTTGGCCAAAATCTTATCAACAAACACCCAGAGAGAGATAGAATTTATGTCTTCAAATGTTGAATAAAATTCAATTTCTTTACACTTTTCTGCCTCAGTCCCTACACACACAAGTACTTTGGGGTAAACATTGTAGTCAAACTGTATTTTGAAGAAATATACTGAAATACTTGAAATAACAAAGTAATCAAAACCAAAAATCTAAAGGGATACCAACACCTATCTATTTCCAAATGCTTATATTATAGTTGAGTGTCATAATACTAAAATCTAGTTTTTACCTTTTTAAAGAAAAACGGTTAGATGGAAAGAAAAGTTCCAAGCTCATTCAGAAACAAAATACTTAATTGTTCTTTGTTGTTGTTTTTGTTTGTTTTTTGAGACAGGGCCTTGCTTTGTAGTTCAGGCTGGCTCTGAGCTCAGCCTGGAACTCACAGCAATCCTCTTGCCTCTGCCTCCCAAGTGCTGGGATTATAGGTGTGAACAACCATACCTAGCACTGTGGTACGTGGTTCTGATTGCTGGTGGGTGTGAGTCTCCATGCCCGGCATTGCTGTCTGTGGTTACTGGGAATTGAACCTAGGCCCTTGGGGTTGCAAGGCAGGTGCCTGAACCACTGAGCTAAATCCTTGGCCCAAAATACTTAATTTTGTATAACTATTTTGTATGCTAAATTTTGTATGCTAAAAATAACTGGCAAATTGCTTTGTTAGCCTTCAATACAGAATTAGAACGAGGGAATTTTGTAGACAAATTTGAAGATTTAAATCAGGATTTTTCATGCCCAGGTTGAGTGGTAATTAGCTTTGTACCTTGAGAAAGTTGCTTAACCTCTCCAAAATTCATTTTCCTTTTCAAAATTAGGTAGGAGAGCCTCACTTTTCCAGTCTGATCACTTCTCAAATTCTGGGAATAAATGCAAGAGTAACTATTCAAATGATTATGAAGGTAACCAATTAATAGTACTCCCCTCAGATCTACCTTTAATAATAAGTACAGGTAAAACAAAGATAAACTTTGATTTACTCTAAAAGCTTAAGCTGTTACAACTGGCATGTTACCCGGGCTGGGGAGGCCCCCAGTCACACGTTGCCAGGTCAGACCTGTAGTCCACTCTGCCAGGGAAATGGGGAAGGGGACACCTGCCACTGAGGTTGGGAATTCCAGGGTTTGGGGGGACTTGGGGAGACAGTCTGTGTTAATGCAACAGAGACGCAGCACATGAGTCCAAAGACTGGCATACATGAGGCCAGTGATCCAGTGGGGAGGCGCTGATCAAATAGATGAACAGACCAAGCCTAACATGAGAAAGAGTTCACACTGACAAGAAAGAAGAGTGGCAACACAGTAAGAAGGAAGGTAAGAACAATCCTGTGATGCTGGCTTATAATGGTAATTAGTGTGAATTCACAGGCTCTAAGACAGAGCAGAGGAAGCAGCAAGCAGGTAATTGTGCACAGAGGTAAGTATTGCCTACACATATGTATCCATGTATTTCCTCGATCTATACACTGAGAACTTAGACACAGTACTATCTCAACAGGAATGAACTTATGCAGCACCTAGATTTTGACTTCTAAAGATACCTTCAATAAAATAAATCATAGTTCCTTAGATAAGTGGCTAATTCTGGGTCAGACAGAGAAAGTCCAAATAAGCACAGAACTGACATCTTATACAAGAAAGCAAGGAAGTTCTCAGAGAATAATAAAAACATAAAAAAGACGTGAAGCTGTTCCCATTGGCCAAATCCAGGATGATCAGAATAGCAAAATAAATGATGGTGAAGGATTTTAACCAGGAATCTGAGTTCTTAGAAATAGGAAGGAAGGAAGAAAAAAAGGAGGAAAGGAAGGAAGCAAAGTAAAGAAGAAATGATGGAATTAGAAAATCATTTGGCAACTATAAGATTAATAACTGAAGAATTATCAGTGGATAGCAGACTGCTCAGGTCAGCAATACTAATAGTGAATAAAAGTTAGATGAGTAACAGGATATTAAATAGTCTCAAAATATCTCCAATCATAATCTGTATTAGCAACTTATTAAAATGCAAAATACTTATTAATTTTACAATGGGGAAACTTAGCAGAAATCATCTTAGCTAAGTAGAAAAGAACCATCATCAATAATCGGGTAAATTAACATCTTGTGACTTCTGAAATGATGCATTCAGAAGAACAGAGAAATGCTTCTGGTACTCCTGTCAAAAGGCATAATCTGCATCTACTCATGAGAAAAATACCACACAAATCAACACTGAGGTAGATTTTACCAAATATTGTGCCTATGTCTCCAAAGACAGAACTATTTCAGGTTGAAGAAGCGAGAAGAAACAAATAACAACTGATCCCAAACCTCACAAAGAATACTCCGCTGACAATAGGCAAATCCAAACAAGATCTGTAGATTTTGTTTAGTATCTGACAGTGTTGTGCAGCTAACTACAAGTGTTCTTTTGTACGGGAATTTTTTTTTTTCAGTGCCAGAGATCACACCCACAAACACATGCTAGGAAAGTATTTCACACTGAGCTATATCCCTGGCCCTGGTTTTAGGAAATGCATACTAAAGTGTTAAGAGTGATGGGTCAACAGGTCTGCAGCTTAACTTCAAACAGCTCATAAAACTATCTATATACACAGAGGAGAAGGAACAGGGTCAATAATACAAAGTTTCATAGCCGGGAAAGATGAATAATGATCAGACTGTCTTGTGTACTGTTTCTGTAACTTTTCTGTACGTTTAAATTTGTTCAAAAGTAAAGGTTAAAAGATGTATGGTTCATTCAAATTTGTGTAACATCTGTTTTTCTTCTGAAAGAGACTACACACCATTGTTTTTGAATATGGTTATACAGAGTGGATATACTATTTCATAACCTGCTTTTCCCCCTCCAATATATCACAAATATCTTGCCTTATTTATCAACATAGGTCTAGTGAACAATTTTTAATGGCCTTACAATCTTCCATCACACATACCTAATAAATATAGTCACTTTCCTATTATCACACAGTTTGGACCCAGGGTTTTTAGTATTACACATAACAGTGAAGTTTTCACAGTTAAGTCTCTGCATCCATCATGAACCCACTCTCTCGAGTCTTTATTATTTTGTATGTTCTCATGTCCCCATGTAAAGCATGTCCACTGTTAAAAATTCAGACATTACAGTCTTTAAAATTCTCCATTTAAAAAAGAGGCAGACAGAAAGAAAAACTCTTGCCATATCCCAGAAAAACAATAATTTAGAAGGCTACTATAGAAGATGACTGACAAATGAAAATGTAATTCAAATATCGCACCTGCAAATTAGGATAATGCAAAGTTTAACAAAACACACACAGCAAAGTAGTGGCTGACACAGTGACATCATAGTAAAGATCCGATAATAATAATCTTTTGACTTATAATGAGGTTTTCAAGAGTAGCGAACACAGGTATACCAGAAGCCCATGATATATTACATCATCATCACACCTGGCAGAGTTGTCTCCTGTCCGTCCTTGCTCTCCTCCTACTGTCACCAGGCTGATGAGAAGTTAAGGTCATAACCTGATCTCTGCTTCTCACTTCCAGTTGGCAAACAAGTTCGGTTGTCTCAATGGACTGCTCAAAACAGGTATCAAAATCTCGGCCTTGGTAGGAAGGGCCCGTGCGCACTACAGTGCAGGTGTACAGGGCCAAGAGGGGGCAGTTTTTGATTGTGATTTTTTTAAACTTATATTTTAATTGATATATAAAAACTCAAAAATTGTATGTAGTAAGCCAGGAACAATGACACACATCTGTAATCCCAGCTATTCAATAGGCTCAGGTAGAAAGACTCCAAGTTCCTGATCAGGCCTAGTAATTTAGTGAGACCCTGTTTCAAAAAGAAAAGGGCTGGCTGGGAGTGGTGACACCGTCCATAATCCCAGCAATGGGAGCCTGAGGCAAAAGGATCACTCCAAATTTGAGGCTAGGTACATATAGTGAGTTCAAGCCTGGCTTGAACTACAAAGCAAGATCCCATCTCACAGAAGCAAAAGAAGAGACAGAAAAGAAGGGCTGATGATGTACCGCAGGGGTGGAGTGCCCGTGGGTTAGGGCCCCAGGACCACAGACCATTTGTAAACATTCGTGGACAACTAGAGAATATTTCTGTATGTGTCCACTGTGTGTATCTGAATCAGGGTTAACCTATATCCTCAAACATTTGTCATTTCTGTAGGGTGAAAACATTCAAAGTCTTTCTAGCTGTCTGAGGTATGTATAGTCGCCCTACTAGACAAGTACACACCAGAACTTCTTACTCCAATGTAATTGCAACTTAAAAGCTCTGGATGAACTTCTGTTCAGTGTGCAAAACATGTAGATTCCTGGTTCTAACTTCTCTTACACTGCTCCCAACTACCATCAGGAAATGTAGCATTTTTAATTTTTTCTTTTTAACTTCTTCTTTCTTTCTAAGTTCCACCTAAAAGTAGCTATCCATTAAGTTGTCCAGAAAAATGCTGCTGTAGATACAGAAAGCCATGCTAGTACTCTATGATTTAAATAGAATCCAAGTGGTTAGAGACTATGTGTCCTATCTAAAACTCATAAAGTAGGGCCAGGGATATAGCTCAGTGGTTCCGGTGCCTGTCTTGCAAGTGCAAGGACCCGGGTTCAATCCCTGGTAACCACATAACAATACTGGGCATGGAGACTCACCCCAGCAGCAACCACTACCACATACCACAGTGCCTGGTGTGGTGGCTCACGCCTGTCATCCCAGCACTCTTGGGAGGCAGAGGCAGGAGGATTGCTGTGATGTGAGTTGGAGGCTGAGCTCAGGGCCAGCCTGAACCACAAAGCGAGACCCTGTCTCAAAACACCTTAAAAATAAAATAAAATAAAATAAAAATAAATAAATAAAAGTCATAAAGTAGATTTTCTTTTATATTTTATGCTATTCAAAGGCAGTTAAAAAGTAATTGCTAACGAACCTATCTAAGCAATTATTTTTTGAGTACTAGAATGATATTCAACACTGCACAAGAATGGCCTGAAAATAACTCTTAAGATAATTATATGTACAGTACAACACTTAACATAAAATTGTGTAGCAACCTTTTATACTAAAAAAAGTCACAAAATATTAAAGAACAAAGTTTCATAGACCAAAGCAACTAATTAAGCTTGTAAGACTAAAGTAGAGATGGGGTAAAACATGAAGTAGTGAAATAACCTACAAACAACAAAACAGGCACATTTTTCTCAGTAGCATTTGAAGTTTTTAAGAATCATAGCATGGGGCCAGGGATTTAGCTCAGCGGTTCTGGCGCCTGTCAATGACCCGGGTTCAATTCTTGTTTACCACATACAATACTGGGTGTGGAGACTCACGCCCAGCAGCAATCAGCACCACATACCACAGTGCCGGGCGTGGTGGCTCACGCCTGTCATCCCAGCACTCGGGAGGCAGAGGCAGGAGGATTGCTGTGATGTGAGTTGGAGGCTGAGCTCAGGGCCAGCCTGAACTACAAAGCGAGACTCTGTCTCAAAAAAAGAATCATAGCATGACAATCAAAAGCATACTCCTTTATTTAAAATGGTACTGGGGATTGAAGCTAAGACCTTTTCACTGAGCTACATCCCCCACAACCTTTGTTTTTAATTTAAAGCACAGGACCTTGCGCTTGCCAGGCAGACGCTGGAACCGCTGAGCTAAACCTCCAGCCCGAATTTTATTTTTGAGCCAGTGTCTCCCTCAGCTGCTGCACTGCCCAGGATGGGCTTAAACCTGTGATTCCCACCTCAATCTTCCAGGGGGTGGGGATTACAGATGTGCATCACCACATCTGACTAAAACCCCCCTCCTTTCAGTTTGAGTGCTAGGATTGTGTCCCAGTGATGGAAACGTGTGTTTCAATGCTCGATGGGTATGAACTAAAATACAGGCTGAAGACAGAGGAGGAAAATAATGTCCCCCACACAGAAAGGGCCTCTGCCAACGCAGGAGGAGACAAGAGAAACAGGACAGAGGGATGGACTCAGGGGGAAGGAGAGAAGGAAGAAGCAGAAGGCAGACATGACATAAGGACTCTGAAGGACCTCCAGTCTGATGTCCCGTTGCCTCCGAGAAGCAGCCAGTGGGTCTTCTGCTAAGATAAAAGGATACAAGGTGGATGGAAGAATTAGGCATCTGAGGAAAGCAAAAAATGGTCACTAAGGAGAAGCCAAAGAGAGGAATACGAGCCCTCTCCAGGAGTGTGTATCCCCATCACGGATCTGTGTGGACCATGAGAAACAGGAGGCACTCCAGATACTTCTGTCTAAAATACTGGATTCTTAGCAAGGCGTGGCGGTACATGCCTTTAATTCCAGTACTCTGTGAGACTGAGGCAGGAGGATTCCAAGTTCAAGGCCAGGCTGGGCAACTTAGCAGGACTGAGCAAACCCTGTCTCAAAGTAAGAAACCAGGGATGTAGCTCCTTGGTACTCCCTGGGTTCAATCCCCAGGGCCAAAAAGCAAAAAACAAAATATTTTAAACAGAGAGGTGACTCTTCTGTATTTATAAGGTATTCTACGAAACTGTGCACAGACCAGAAGACCCCAGGTCTAAATGTTTAACTGCTTAACAGGTATTTTCAGCAGCACATTTCAAAAAAATTAACTTTAGGCCTTTTTATGTTAAGTGTCTTAGCTTAAAACACGAATGACACTGAAAAAATATGTAACCAAACTGAAAATTGAAGGCAAAAATACTATAGAAAAAAAGAGTCCTGAGTGGTTATAGATTTCTATTTAGAAGTAAATTTCTAGCATTAAATGCTTCTTTCCATGGCGGCAGGAAAGAGGTTATTAGCACCATAAAAAGTTAATAGAAAAGTATGGTATAGGACGTGTTATTATATTTTGTACAAATACCTGCTATTGGGAAGTTACTGTTTTTTTAAAAAAAACAACCATTCTTAGTTCATTAACGGATAGCCAATTATATCAACTCTCATTTTCTATAGTATTTTATTTTCCAATTAGTAGTCTTCAAGAAACAAGACCATCAGTTATAACATAAACTGTATACCTATATACACTTGCATGACAGAAAGACATAAAAGACATATAAGTTTTTATTTAATTAAATCACAGAGTTAATTTTCAGATCTATTTTATTAATATTGTGTAATCATTTACTCTTATTTTACCCTTAAATTTTAACTATAATCTGTGACTAAAAACAAATAAGCAGAATTAAATACCTTGAGACAGGAATATCTACTCAACCTAAATTTTTGAAGAACAATTCTAAATCCTAGCATGGTGATACAAGCCTGTAATCTCAGCACTTGGGAGGCTGAGGATGAGGATCACGAGTTCAAGGAAAGCCTGGGCTATGTAGTGAGTGCAAAGCTGGCCTGGAGTACCCAGCGAGACCCACTCACAAGCAAAGTAAAAAAGGGGAATAATTACAATTGTCCAAAACACGCATGCATGATAATAGAGAAAGGACACAAACTGAAACTTGAAGATATGGAAATCCAGCAAAAATAATCCTGTTGCTAAGTACAGACAGAGGACAGGGACCGGGGAGAAGGCAGTGAGAACGGGAACATACAGGAGTATTATCTCCACATCACACAACACAGTTTCCAGCTCTCCTTGCAGCCACGCATGGTGGCCATGTAACTCGGCTCAGGTCAACACGGTGGAACGTGTGGTATAAACTCGAGTGGGACAGACCGTCTTCCCTGCCATTCACGACCCTAAGGATCTGTCTTAGACAACAGAGTGCGCTTGAGTGTGACATGAGTTGCCACATGCTTTGGGATAGAAGATGACAGTAGCTAAATCTCTGGAAAGTTTGTGGAACTGCCATGACACCCAGAAAAGCCTCCCTCCAGAATTCAAGTAAGAGAATAAAAACTTGTGTGAATAAAGCGCCAGCAGGATCCTTCCCATTGCCCAGCCAAAAGCGATTCCTAACCAACACACACTGGAATCAGACTTCACAGACCAACGCTTTCCACACAAATGCGGTGCTTCTCCCTCTGCTCCCCACTTTCACTGCATAGTTTCACTTACCCAAGGTCATCCATGATCTACTACTACTGAGTGGAAAATTCCAGAAATAAAAAACTGATATGTTTAAAATGGCACTGCATCCCGAGCAGGGGATGAGATCTCGGGCTGTCTCACTCTGTCCTGCCCAGGGTGTGGCCATGCCTCTGTCCAGGGCACTCACACTGAACCTGTCTCCTGCCCTTGTCAGTTAAAGACACTCAGACATCAGAATGACTGCTCAGATGGCCTCGTGCTGTCCCAGGACCCACCCCACTCAGCCCTCTTTCTGCCAGCACGGCACCATGTCATCCCCGCCACCGCAAGCAGGGGGAGGTTGGGTCAGCGAGAGACTCAGAGAGAGATCACCTCACTTTTTCTTACAGGACACCGTTACCATTGTGCTACCCTCCCTAACAGTGCCTATGCTGCTTAATTTATACAAATTAAATTTCATTATAGACATAAATATATAAGAAAAATCAGTGTATGGTATTTGAGTTTTTAGGTATCTGCTGGGATCTTTAAAGACATTCCCTGCACATAAGGGAGGACTAGTGTATAGAAATACACTCACAGATGGAAATCCAGGAGATATTCCCAATTCCAATAAACAGATTAAGCAAAAATACATTAAATGAACACTTAAATTTTCTAAAGTGAGTAGGTAACACGTGTGTATATAAAGAAAAACATCTGGGAAGGTACGCCTCATAGTATTACCTGAGGTTATTTCTAGAAATAAAATTACAAAGGTTATCCATTTCCTTTATTACTAATTGGAATTTAAACAGGGTTTTGGCATAATTTTCATAATTAGAACAAGGTATGTTTTTTAACTGCTACACAGACATTGGGACAGGTGTTATCCCGCACACACACCTCAGGAGGCTGCGGCAGGAGAATCACTGCTACAATCTGAGGCCAGCCTGTACTACACAGGGTGACTCTGTTCTTAAAAAGGAAAAACACAGACTGTCCTGGGTTAGTGTTTTCATTATAAATTTCTATATGACTATTTTAGAGAAAATTGTATTTTAGTTGTCAATGTCTTCATCTTTAGCATACAAAATACAAATATGGCAAATCTATTTGTTTTAATTCCTAATGATATTAAGTGTCATTATTAGAATAGGCACTATCTCACTGTCATCAAATATGACAGTGATTCACTAAGCTCAAAGGTGAGTATGATATAATATATAACATGTAAGAGTATTAGGATTAGAAACAAACTCGATAAACTTATTAATAATCCACATCCTCAAAGTCCACCAAGATTAACAAAAATAGAAAAGCTTTCTCCAACTTATTAAAATAAACTTCAGGAGCTGGATATGGTGATATATGCTTGTAATCTCAGGTTTCTGGAAGATCCAACCAGGAGATCACAAGTTTGTACCCAGCCTGGGCAATCAAGAAGCTTGTCAAGATCTTATCTTTAAAAACAGACACAGACAGACAAACAGATAGGCAGAGAGACAGACAGACAGACAGAGACACATAGAGTCAAAGAATGAGAATAAGTTTGTGGCTAGATAAGCAAACAAAGAAGTATATTAATTTTGTATAAAAGACTTGCCTAGAGCGATTCATGTATTAACATCACAGTATAGAATGACATAGAGTGCTAGTAACTATTTCCTTCTAAAAGAAAAGCATTTTAGTAGTACAAAGTTTTTTAAAAGTTTGTGCATGGAATTAACTATTCACCTAAGCACCAAAAAAGGAAATAAAAAATTCATATGGATAGGAAACCACCCAGAGCACAAGCCATGTTTTCTCCTAAGTTTACCCAAGACATGTACCCACCTTCCCACTGGCCGGTCAGCACCAGGCTCCTATTAATGACCACGTCAATTTCCGTAGCCCCATCTTCCACAGCCAATCTGATCTCTTCTAATCGTGTCTTTAAATGAGTCTGTGCGGCTGGAAAACCAGTGGCCACTAGCAGAGATCAGACAAAAGAAGAAAGGAAAAAATGGGAAAGGGGACGCACAAAGGTAGAGAGAGATGGAAGGAAAACAAATTTCAATTGGTTAGTAACTAAACAAAGAACTTCATTTCCAACCCTCTGCCCTCAAAAAAACTTACAGTTAGAGACCAAAGCATAATGACACCTGAGAACATTTTTTAGACAGCTGAGCACAGTGGCATATGCCTATCAATCCAGCAATTGGGAAGCTGAAGCAGGAGAATCACAAGTTCAAGGCCAGCCCAAGCTACAGAGCAAGATTCTTTCCCAATAAAACTATACACAAAAAAAAGATTTCTTTTATACATAATACAAATGTGAAGTAACAGAATGTTATCTCATATTGCTTTGATATTAAGGCAAATGTTAACATTATTTTCTCTGGAAGGCCTCAAATAAGATGTTGCAGAGATCTTTTGAGGATACACTAGGTAACTAGCAATTAAGAAAATATGTTATCAAACAGCAGCAGTCATAAAATAATAATTGTAGCCTTGTTTTGAATGAAGACTAGTTAATTTTGATCAAGTTGGCCATTTTCATTCACTCATTTACTGCTAATTTAATCTTGATTTATTCACTTGTGAACAGACGATTTAGCCACAGAAAACAGATTATAATACAATTTCCTCCCACTGCTTGTCTTAAAACAACCAGCGAGGCACATGAGAATAAAGGGAAGGGGTTCTAGAGAGAAAAGCACTTCACAAGTCCAGGGAATTTGAGCAGGACAGAGCTGGTAACTGGAAAACCAGGAATAAATAAGAGGAAAATGAAAACACATTTGCATTTAAAAAAAAAATTTTATCATTTTTTAAATTTTTGCCACATTTTTGGCAAAGTATTAATTTTTTTAATATATACACACCGTTGATTCCACCCCTGTGTCTAGAGAACTTCCTCTGTTTCCCTGATGTTCTTAAATTCCTTGGATCTGCCACCTTAGCGGAAAACACCTCCCAGCTGTACAAAGTAAAAACTGAAGTGACTGAGGCCAAGGAAAAGCTGAGCTCTGTCAAGGTGTGGCTGCCGAACACGTCCAGGAGCCCTCCAGGTCTCTTCTGAGGGGTCCCTCGTAAAGCAGATCAGCGATCTTTACACACCGCTGCTTTAAAGTCCCCCAGACTCGTTGAACATCATTAGAAGTACAACCTCATTTTGCCTATGTCTTTCTACCTTCTATCCTAAAATGAGACAAGAATCTCTTCTGCTGCCTATCAAGTCCTCCTGACTCTACTCCAGGCACCATCTCTCCCTCATGGCAGAATGAAGCTCCAATACTAGGGCACTTCTGAAAGACCCGTGCTGCCCTCGGAGAGGTGTGCAATGACTCTCCACCCCCCACTCCCACCGCTCCCAGTTGGCCTAACTTTTGGATCCAAGGACCGTGACGCCCTTTCTGTTCCCTGCACATGGTCCCAGGGCTCCTTTACATGTTAGCTCCTCTGTCCCAACACTGTTCCCTCCCTATCGACACTGTCAGCTCCTCTTCAGCCTGCAGGACCTAAGCTAGCGATCTTTGCTAAGATGGATTCTCTCACCCTCTGAGCATCAGCAATCTTTGCAAAACAAATCGTCCCCTGCTCAGTTACAGCTGTGCCCTCCGTATGTCTTCTTTACTGTTACCATGTATATGGTGTGCACATAGGTACAGAATAATACACATTGGTGGGTATATGTATAATTCTACATCACACCTTATAATTTTTTCCACCTCATTATTCTTCCTATACACACTAAATTTCCTGAAAGGTGGAGATACAGTTCTATATTCTTAGGACATAAGGTCTGTTCTTCACCAAATAATAATAAAAAAAATTAAAAGTCAGGCATCAATATAAGTAATATGAAATTAATTTAAATAGTGGTAGAAACATATGTATACTACCCCACACGGTGTGAGTTGAAGACAGAAACATGTTCAAAAATAACAACAGCCACAATCGACCTCACCTGATGCCACAGGGATGTCACAGCCCGCAGCCTTCAGGGCTTTCACGGCATCACCAACCCGGGCAGGATAAACACAGACAGCAGCCACAGTGATGCCTTCGAAGGGAGAAATCACATCAGCCTACTTCGTATGAAGTTCAACTCACACAATATGCTTTTAATTACTGTTTATACGACAACATTGGCAGAAATCAAAAGGAGAGAAAAACTAATTCCCCTACAGTGAGTCAACAAATTAAATGGTTTTAACTTTCCTTGTAGTTCTGGAAAACATGGATCATCTTCTGACTGCAATAGCCAGGGAAACAATTCTGATACACTGTTTTCTGAGGCTATGTTGATGTTGTATCTTGTTTAAACACCCAAAACCTAGTCAGTCATCGGGACTCAATGAAAATACTTTATCTCATGCAGAAGATAAAAACTAAGTTTGCGTAACATTCAAAGAGGACAGCAGACCAAGAGAAACTTACAAGGTCACTTAAAGTTACATTTAACTAAACCTCTTTCCTCTTCTGCAGGAAGTAAAATCTGAACCTGGAGCTCTCATTGAAGGTGTAAGCTCTTAAATTAAAAAAAATTTAAAATTAGCCACTATAAAACCAAGCAGTATCATAGCCTTATACAAAGTTGTTACCATAGATAGGTGAGTTTTTGTTTTGCTTTACTTTGTTTTCTGGTGCTGGGTTTGAACCCCAGGCCTTGCACACACCAAGTATGCACTCTGTCAGTGAGCTACTGTCACAGTCTCAGGAAGGTGTCGTACTGTAAACTACAAAGAAACATCATCAATGCTTCGCACATCTGATATTTCTATTCGCACTTCTAGCAAACGGACAGGCACTGGGGGACTATGGAACATCTGTCCACAGAAAGGAGACCTGGCTCCTAAAACCAGAACACTAAACAGCAAGACTCTTAGCCTGCAGTTCTCAGTTCCTCATACAGAAAGAAAGGAAACAGCCAGGCCTGGGGTGGCGTAGCCCTGTGATCCCAGAACTACAGGAGGCTGAAGCAGGCAGATCACAAGCTGAAGCCCAGCTGGGCACCTTTACAGCTCAGGAAGACTCTATCTCAAAATAAAAAGTTTTTAAAACAGCGTGGAGATGCATCCTAGATTTCATGCCCAGGAGAGATACAGAGACACAGAGAGACAGAGATAGACAGAAAGAGATTCCAATTTCTAAAAACTTAAGGTCTAATCTTACAACAACTTTAGAAACTCTTTTTCTTGCGCAAACTGAGAAAGTGGACGTTACTTTTTTTCTTGAAAGACTTGAAATACAAGCATGCAATATTTACCATTTGCATTTTATTCTCTAAAGTATTTCATTTACTCACAGAAAATACTTTTATGTATGAGATGTGATTATTAAGTAATGAGACTGCCTTTTCCACATATGGCGAGGGAATTAGAATCAGTATTTTAGAGTCACTAAACAGAAAAGGCGGAGGAGCTGAAAAGAAATATAAAAAAAACTCTCAACTAGAAGCTTCAACCCATCAACAGAAAGAACTGGCCTAAACACAAGCCTGCAGTTCCCCCATCCTGCTGGTTTTCAAGGGAGCATCTCAATTATTTGTTTATACACACACGACCAGAGTGTCTATGCCAGAGTTGAGCACTACTGTCATTTGTGCCGCTGAATCTTAAGCTCTTAGAGGTGGTAATTAATATTAAAAGCAGGCCAACAGCAAATGCATTCATTCTACACAGTATTACCTTCATCATGCAGATTCAAGGCTTTTAAGAGATCTTCCCGGATTGGGTATTTGGCTTTATAACAAAGCCTCTGAACGTTGGAAAAGGTATCATCACCCCCTAGTGTAGTGAGATCTATGAAGGTAACTGCTTTCAGGAGCCAAGCAGCCTGGTAGGAAAGAAAGAAAAAGAAAGCAAATAAAAAATAAAATTTATTCCAACTCGGTTAACAGAAAATCATTAGATAAACATGGATGCTAATATCAGACATTCACGTTGCTCTGAGGCACATTAAGATATAGGATGTAGACATCACTCAAATGAACCTTACTGCACAAAAGGAAATAACCTTCAGTTGTTCTGTCCCACAGATACCCCAAATTAATAGCTCTAATTTACCACCTGACTCCATTTCTGACTTCTCCACCTGTTCCATCAGAACCTGCAATGGCTACCCTGATGAAAGAACTCAGGAAGGCTTCTATCTTAACTTCCTCTCTCACGCTACGGTCACAGATGTGATTTTTCTTTCAAAAAGTCCCGAAGTGACTTGTTGCTTTCTTTCAATTTAACTCAACTCCATCTTTAAAACAATCCTCTTATTTTAAAATTCATCCTGATGAATTTCCTTTTATCTTTTCAATCAGAGAATTTCCAAAATGTGAAATGTCTCCCGGAAAGTCAATCACAATGTCCTGCCTCCCTCAGGACAGAGGCTCTGAATTCCACTTAGCCCAGCACAGCACGTCCTTGGCTCGTACACAGTGAAGAATATGCTGACCACAAGGGCTCTGCAAAACATCATTTTGGGAACTTTGAAAAATGACTTATTGAAAGTAACAGGAAGGTAAACACAACGGCCAGAGAAGGTCAATTCTTAAACTTAGAGGCCTCAACAGTGGACACGCCAGGTTTAGATGTTATGGCTTTAAAATTAAAATAGAAGACAGCTGAAGAAGGCATTTCTAAGAAATGGAATAAGTGTGTTGAGAAAATACGCCATTTAATTCACTCATGAATAAAGATGCCTCAAATTCATTTGCGGTTTTGCCACTCAAGAGTGATAAGATTTTTAACTTGTTTGGATAAATGTGTTATCTTTCTCCAACCTGTCATCATCATATATGAATTATTAAAATAAGTCAGGGACAGCTGCAATCTTTTAAGTTTCGATGCATCTTGAGCAAAATTCAATACTGTGGCCTTGAGGGAAGAGGCCCTGTGTTGTGCATGCTCGAGAAGAACCCTTACGCGCCACTCCTTCTTCACCGTTCTGCGAGCCTGGATTTGTTCCGCCCGCCTCAGAACTGCCGGCTGATTCACCTGGACTTCGGCAATCCAGCTAAGGTCTAAAGGAAAGAGAACAACACTTTTTGAAACTGAAAAGCTGAAACACAACCACCTCTAGTTACTTGTACTTTCTAGGGTACTTGAAAGGACATGTTCATCACTGGATATCGGCATCCTCTTAAAATGTGTGCACTTCGTTTTTCACATAATAAATACATAACCTTGTGGGAGGAAGCAGGGTCATCACAAGGCATCCTTCACGTGCATCATCGAGTACACGGGGAACCTGAAGAACCTGTATTGATTCCCTACAGCGGGAGGGGGCACCTCTGACAGCAGAGACTTATTTGCGAATGTCTAGCCCCCGAGAGTAATGATTAATAAATACCTACGTGAATTAATGCAGGGGCGTAAAGGAACCCTTGATCGTTTGCTACCCCTTTACTGACAAGATTAATCTCTACTAGATGCTGATAGGATCACGCCCATCAAAACAGAATTTTTCAAAATATAATAGAAACAACAATATTGATGTAACAGAAGTTAGAAAAAAGGAAAGCAAAAACCACTCAAAGTTTCAGGAGACATCTCTGCTGCTTCTGTTCTCAAAGTTCTTCCTCCCTCCTGTTCTTAAGTTTGCTTTCTGTAGCCAGGTGCCTGCAGCCAGGTGCCTGCACCGGACTGTGAGCCACCTTCCAGACACAGCTAATGCTAGGATGTGTCGAGCCACACAGCCAGTGTTAAATTCATCCAGGAATGGTGCTGTGATGACCCCTTGTACTCACTGCACTGTGAACCATAACCTCATTCACCTTGAGTCATACATCAGACACAATGCCCCGGTGCACCTGGATTTCAACATCATCCACCGATACCCAGTACCAGGTAGTTCGGTGGTAAACTGCTCACATGCCCATTGTTTTCTGCAACTAAGCTCATTTCTACATTCCTCCAGGGACTCCACATTTTGAAAAATGACTTGAGAGATTCTTAAAAGACTACTGTCAAAAAGTTACCCATTAGAAAAAAAAAAAAATCTCAGTTACAATAGGATAAGGAAAACAAACCACTGATTGCATACTATGCATAACACAAATGATAGCATGTAGCTACCACAAAGATGAGGCCAAGGAAATAAGTATTTACATTCTTTCCTGTTTCCTTCTGCTTCTTCTTGAAAGTGCAGAAATGCACTAGCATTTCTAGCAGAAATTCCAAGTTGGAGTCTGAATGATGATTGTCTTATCTAAATATCACTAAAGAAAAAACAAAGGTCGAGGATGGTGGCACAGGCCTGTAACCCCAACACTTAGGAATGTGAGGCAAGAGGATCATCATGAGTTCAAGGCCTGCCTGGACCACACAGTGAGACCCTGTCTCAAAACAAAACATAGCAAAACAAAACAGATATAGGAACAGGGTCTGGGGATGCTTTCTTTCTCTCTCATTAAATTATTTTGTCAGTCGAAATCATTTAATAAAACAGATTTGTAACATTTCAATCCACCTGCTTCTGTTTTTCAAAGATATGTTTGAAAGCCAACTTCACAGAGCCAACTTCACAGAGAAACAAGATGCAAGGGGTCAGATTTCTGTCACTTCTTTCCCACCCAAAGACTGAACTGATTCTAAGCAGAGCAGGAAGCACCAGGACCAGGACCAGACAGACATATTAAACTCATCCTCATTTATTTAAGACCTCCTAGAACCTCCCTCTTCTCAAATACTGGGAAGGATCTTACTAGTTGACTGACGCTTATTTGTTTTTTCTTTCTGATCACCAATAATGATAATTACATTGAGTGAACCAAGTGGCTCATGGTCAAGGAACTACTCACAGTGGACAAACACATGGAAGCCCTGCACACTGGGTGCACAGTTTGGAGGGCCTGTCCTCGGTGCATCACAAAAGCCCTCCTCAAAGTGTCTCCCTCTGTTTCTCTGCTCCCCACAGCCCACAACTGCCCCTGGTGGAAGCACTGCTCAGGTGAGAGGTCTCAGGCAAAGCCAAGATGTTCCCTATTTGACTGTCCCCAAGTTCTTGTGGTCTTCACCTTCTGCACTCTCACTCTTAACTCTTGGTACACTGTGTCTCAACAACTAGCAGAAAGGCTGGAGATGAAGCTCAGTGGCACCATGCCTGCTTTGCAAGCACAAAATCCTGAGCTTGATCCCTGGTACCAAATAAATAAATAAATAAATAAACAACTGGCAGGTACCAATGAACACTTAGGATGCTTAGGAGAATTTACAGTAAACAATTAAGCTTTAGTATAATTTCTACCCAAGGTTAGAATCGACAAGGCCTGTTCTTCCACTCTTCAAACACTACTTTTCAGAGATCCTTGAAAACCATCTACAGGAGGATGTTACAGGATTACTGCTCTCACAGTACCAGTCTCGACTGCTAAAAATATCATTCATGGCCATAAAATTATCCAGCCCCATATTTAATCCAGCCACAGAATTTGCCTCTGTGACCTCCCATGGCAATGAATTATATAAGTAACTATCTCATTTTATTGGCACTTAATTTGCTACTCTTTAATTTCATCAAATAACCCTTGTTCTCATATTATGGGGTCTGGGGAAAAGAAAGGACTGATTGGTCTTTGTTATGTCCTTCATAATTTTTAATATTTCATTCAAGTACCCTTTAGTGTCTCCTTTCCAGGAGAAGTGACTCTAATGCACACAACCTCATCAGGCCCTCGGAATCATCTTCTCATGGGACCAGTGGGTGGGGACTTCGGGTGCACGTGCCATTCGGGAGGACAGACATGAAACCATAATTAGGAGGCAATAATGCTCTTCTCAAAACTCTCCGATGAAGAAAAATGCCACTGCTTCCTGAAGTATGCCATTGTAATGATGTTCAGGCCCTCCTGGCAGTTACAAATTTGTTCTCAAATGCTAGTTTTACAATCTTTTTTTTTTTTTTGATCAAGTCTCACTGGAGACAGAGAACATTTCCCCCTGAAAACCTCATTTCTATTTGTTTTTTGTCACCAAGCCTGTTTGTTTTTTGGATGCTCACGTGATCATCAAACTATTCCTAAAACGTGGACTTTAGATAATAAATCTACAAGGATGTATTTTGAATTTTAATCTTGCCTTTGCTCTTAATAGATAAAAATAAACAATGATACTTTCTTTTAGAGACTTTCTCCATCAAAAAGTGGGAAAATGCCAGATCAAATTTCTCATTTTTCTCTTAATTATTTCTGGATTTTTATATCTAACTGTGGCACTGAAATCTGTTTCTTAGTGTATCTCTAAATAGTAATCTCCTGATAGGTGTGTGTATTCTTTAGAGACTTTTTTTTTTTTTTAAGGTTTTTTTGAGACAGGGTCTCGCTTTGTGGTTCAGGCTGGCCCTAAGCTCAGCCTCCAACTCACATCACAGCAATCCTCCTGCCTCTGCCTCCCGAGTGCTGGGATGACAGGCGTGAGCCACCACACCCGGCACTGTGGTATGTGGTACTGGTTGCTGGTGGGCGTGAGTTTCCACACTCAGTATGGTATGTGGTTACTGGGGAATCGAACCCAGGCCCCTGCGCTTGCAAGACAGGCGCCGGAACCACTGAGCTAACTCCCCGGCCCTAGAGACCTTTCTTAATTCAACATTGTTTGCTTTCAATTCTAACTTAAATCCTATAAGAAATTTATCACACCTTCTCCTATATGACTAGCAGAGAGATAGTTGTGCAATAAATGTGCCCCTTTTATCACCATAAAATTTATTTTTCAAGTCAGACTAGTAAAACATGGTTGAGCATGTCTAATTTTTTAGCCTTTGCCTTGGAAAGGGCTAAATTGGCTAGAAAAGGATTCCTGGAAGTCACAGCACAGTTGATCCACCCAGGCTTATGAGATAGTCAACTGACATAGTAAATGAGCATAGTTTTGCCCGAGCCCTAATCAAAAAAGATGGAAAACAGACACCATCCTGAAAGGCCCACGCTTACCAGCAGGTGGCACACAGAAGTCATCTGCTCATAGTCCAGCTCCCAAAAAGCCTGGGCGAGTGCTCTCTGGCACCCGTATCGCCTGGGAATCAGCCAACTTTCCTAACATTCTGCCCAAAGACATGTTCAAGAAACCAAGACAGCAGCAACCTGATGAAACATATCAGCACAGGCCAATAGGCTTGCTATATGCACTATCTCCCTATGCCACTCTCCCTTAACTCTTACTAACCCAAGTCCAGGTAAGTAATGAGTACTGATTTACATCCTCTGAAAAACTAACTCAGGGCTCGCACCACACCACACACCAATCCCATCTCCCTATTCATCACTTCTGTGCCAAACTCCTCTACTCTGCACTCTCACTTCACTTCTACCGTGTAACTGTTTTCCAGAATGCCTAGAACCCCTCACTAAATGGGTGGTAGTATCACAGTGGAAGATGGTCTGGGTTTACTGCACCAATGTCCGCATTCTTGCACCTTGCTTTGCATAGTTATGTCACATCATGATCTTTTATCCTTCATCCATCCTTGAGACATTAGCCATTTCATAGGTGCTGCTGGCTTTAAGTAATCAATGGCCCATTTCTGTAAATAATCAGCTATTGCTATTAGTTTAACCTCAGCACTACAAGAACCTACCTAGTTCCTTATGGTGGCATCTAAAAGTTTCTATTTGTTATGAGCTGCCCATTTTAGTTCACTCTGCTCCCAGGATGCCTGTGATCACTCAATTATTAGACTCTGAGTTTCAAACAGCAGTTAGTGGCTGTGGTGACGTCAACAGCCAGCAACAGCCCCTTGGCAGATGAAGCCAATGATACCAGAGTGTCCACATGCAATTCCACCACCTCTGCACCAAAAGGGCAGGGATTTTTGCTATACAATGTAAGAAATGCAATGTCATAAAAAAAGGTTGCCCCTACCCTGGCAAATCTTGAAAGAAAAAGGGGAAGAGAAACTGCAGACTTGGAAAAAAAATGTGTGTGTGTGTGTGTGTGTGTGTGTGTGTGTGTGTGAGAGAGAGAGAGAGAGAAATATCAATGCTTTGGGCCCGCCTTTCCCAACTGGTCCCACAGGTTTTATTAGTTAAAACTCTTTCCAGTGAAAATAATGAACCCTGACTTTGCAGATTGGAAGGAAAAGAGAAAGACATTAAGAGCAAGATCAAGATAGAAACCAAAGACAACAACAGAAAGCCAGAAAACAGAAGAACACACAGCACATGTCAGCACAGGTCTGGCCAAGGCACCCAGCAGCTGCCGCCTGGCTCCACCACTGTCCTTGTCCTGCCTTGGCACGGAGCCACAGGTTCTGTAGGAAAGAGTTCAATGCCGGAACCCAGGGTACAGGCTCTGCATGGCAGTGGGGGATACTGAGGGACAGAACACCTCCTTCCTCTGTCTGCTTCCCAGCATGTCTGTAGACCAAGGCTTCACTCCCCACCTCTAAAGGTTCTGGAGAAACAGAACCTGGTTCTGCTGACTGGAGAAACAAACGATGGAAGTTTCTACAACAATCATCAGTAAAGTTCCACTAAAAGCAAACAAAAAACTTTGTCCTGCCAGTCACTGCCATTGGGTCTTTCAGGGAGGTTCCCAGAAAGGCCCTGTCCCAGTGGGCTCTGCCCTAACCCCACAGCATCCCTGCCTGGCTCAGGCTGACATCTGATGACACAAACAAGCAGATTTACTAAGTGGCCAAGAAAGATCTGATTCCTCACAAGTGGAGGTAATCCTGAGGGACCCCAAGGCGTTGTAAAGTCCATTTTATGACAGGCAATAAAACCTTGAGAAGCCTTAAGTCTAAAAAACTTGCCCCTGATCTTTCGAGGATCCTAAGCTCTTAATTAAGAAAGCAGTGGCCACTCAAAAGCATCTTGAGAGGAACAGAAAGGATAAGGAGGTCAAGTTCAATCTGATTCTGATTGAGACCCTAATTCACTGATTGCTTCCACGTGAAGACCAAGTGGGTTCTCCCCAAATTACAAATGAGTCATCCGCAGCCTCTGCCCTCTTAACATGAATTTGCCTGTGTACCACGGCAATGAAATCACTGTCTAACAACAACAATAAAACTTCCTACATTAAAAAAAATCCATTTATGAAACTTCTGACCACAAGAAGGCTTTTGGTTGCATCGTGTTATGATTTATGTCTACATGTCCCTCCCAAAAGCCTCATGTGGTCATAAGTGGGACTTTTCAGAGATCTAAAGTGTGTTGCTAGGATTAAGTGTGTGATGCTGGGATCAGGGAAGTGTAGTTATTAAATTAGTCACTGATGGTTTGGCACAGTTCTGAGAGTAGATGATGGGAAGGCCCACCCTAGGTGTAAAGTGCTACTTGTCTAAGGGCACACAGGCTGGATAGACTATAAGCGACAAAAACAGGGCTGCTGTTGCTGATGGTTGCTTATTGCTTGCTGCCAGTCACTTGATGCAGCTGCTGCTTCTGCTTCTGCTTGGCTACTTCTGCTTGCCCTGCTTTGCTATGAATTGTTTCTCCCTCTGCAATGCTCCTCTGCCATTGCCACTCAGCCTGACAACCAACCAAGTGTGGGCTGAAACCTCTTCAAACTGCGAGACAAAATAAATCTTTCTTCCTTCAACTCTGAGTGTTAGGTATTTTGTCTCAGCAGTTAAGAAAAAGTAACTAAGATACAGGATAAATAATAAGCCACATTTACAGGAAAGCTAGCTTATCGTAGGCTTATCCATTTGGCTATGAAAATCCTTAGTGGATAAGCAGAGGTTTGAGACTGACTTAAAGCACTGGTTCTCAATCTGGAGTTTTCAGTTGCCACAGCTGGAGACCTGGGGACAGGTGCCACTCCATCCACTGGGTAGAGAACAAAGATGCTGCTAAACATCCTACAACCTATGAGACAGTCTCCCACATCGAAGAATTATCTGCTGCAAGTGTCAAGAGTGCCAAAGTTGAAAAACTCAGACCACAGGATTCAGAAAAACTACAGAGGAAGTGCTGCAGGTGTGTGGCATAATTGGCTCAATTTGACCATGGTTATCAATAAAACACCTCAGGAGCCATGCCAGGTCTAGACCCATGTTGTCCAACCAGTAACCACAGGCTACACGTGCTTTGCTGAGCACCTGAAGCATAGATAATCCAGTGAAGGATGTGAAATAACCCTCATTAAAGTTTTACTATTGTTTACACAGTAAAGTCATAATAATTGGAATATATTTGGCTGAATAAATGTTATTAAAATGTATCACTTATTTCTTTTTATTTATTAAAAATGTGTACACCAGAAAATTTAAAATCAGTGTCAGGGCCGGGGAGTTAGCTCAGCGGTTCCGGCGGCTGTCTTGCAAGTGCAAGGACCGGGGTTCGATCCCTGCTAACCACATACCATACTGGGTGAGGAGACTCATGTCCAGCAGCAACCAGTACCACATACCACAGTGCCGGGCGTGGTGGCTCACATCTGTAATCCCAGCACTCGGGAGGCAGAAGCAGGAGGATTGCTGTGATGTGAGTTGGAGGCTCAGCTCAGGGCCAGCCTGAACCACAAAGTGAGACCCTGTCTCAAAAAAACCTAAAAAATAAATAAATAAATAAATAAATAAATAAAATCAGTGTCAGGCTAGGGATTTAGCTCAATGGTGTTGCCACTTGCCCTGCAAGTGCAAAGACATAAGTTTGATCCCCAGTACCACAAAAAATAAGAATAATAATAATAAAATTACTTAGAGTCTCATATTTCCATGAGGCAGCACTAATCTAGACTTTATTATATAGATTATCAGGAATTACTGAAGATTTTCAAACATGGCTTTTTAAAAAAGTGTTTTCAAAAAATAATTACCAAACATAAGATACTGCATAGCCAAAGATAAAGGTGCTGCACCTGCCTGGCAAGTATGAGGCCCTCTGTTTAATTCCTAGTACCACAAAAAAAAAACAGTCTTGCCAGGAATTTAGCTCACGTGGTACTGCCCTACCTTGGAAGCACAAGGGCCTGAGTTCAATCCCTGATACCAAAGAAAAGAAACAGAGAGAGAGAGAGAGGAATATTTACCTTGAGTATGCAAATATAAAGAGGTATTTACAAGACCTAGGCCAACTTTGATAAAAATACGCCAAATCCACAGTATGGAATACAAGTCAGCCATTAAAAAGAATTGGGTACATCAGTAAGTATTGTTGTGAAAGGACTTTAACATATTATTCACAGAAAATGAGTGATTGTTTTAGTTATTTTTTTCTTTTCTGGGACAAAACACCTGACACCTAAAGTTAAAAGAGAGATTTATTTTAGCTCAGTTTGTAGCAGTTTCAGACCACAACTGGCAGAGCAACATGGCAGAGGGGAATCACAGAGGAGAAACAGCTCATGGCATACAGGCAGGAGATAGTGAAGACTGAAATGATAGGCAGAAGAGGGAGAACTATTAATTAATTTAGATTAATGTGCAAGACAATGAAAAGATACTAACAGAAGGTATGTTTCTGCCAATTTTTCATGATAAACATTTACTTACTTGAATATTGGGAGGGAAATAAAGATTAATTTCAAATGGTTAAAAGAAAAAGGTAAACAGGTAGGAAACCTAAGGCCAAAGGCCTTAGGCTAGAGGCTCTTTTGCATTTAGTGTCAAGTCATTGTGCCAAATAAAGATGTAAATCAAATAGGGATACTCTGAAGACATATTTAGAACAAGGGTAAGCTAAAACATTTTTCTACATCCTCTTAGGTGGGCTGAACACTTTAAAAAGATCACAGGGAAAGTAACTAATAATCTGAATTCAAATCAGCTAAAATAAAATTTAATGAGTACTATCTCAGTAGATGCTAAAAAAAAGCTAGATGGCTCTTGCAACCTAGAGATGTGAAAATTAAAAGTAGAAACAAGGACTCTTATGCCTTAGTCTGTCTTAATGAGGAAACACAGTAAAGGCGGTATGCAGGCACTGCAAGTTTAAGAAAGTCTGTATACCTGGGGTGGAAGGTACATCTCATTGGAATAGTTATGCTAACGTCTGCAAAGAAGATGTCTGTAAACAAGATGTAGTGGTGCACACCTGAAATCCCAGCATTCTGTGAAGCTGAGGCAGAAGGATCACAAGTATGAGTCTCCCCTGTTCAACTGCATGACTTAGCAAGACCTCATCTCAAAATGAGAAATACAAAGGTAGGATTTAGCTCAGTGAGAAGGGTCTGGCTTTAACCCCCCTGCCCTGTTGCAACATAAAAAAAAAAAAAGTAAGTGGAGGTGGTTAGGGTTGGCTGAGCACGCGAAAAGAGGACCAGCATTCTAAAAGCAAGACCTTCACATGCAAGAACTCAAGTCTAGTTTAGGATGAACTGATTTTATCCCTCTGAAGAATCCAGTACATATCAGAGACAAACAGAAATAAAGCCTGAAAGGTAGTTTGGTGACAACTATGAAACACTAAGCTTGGTAGGCTGAGAGGGTTAAATTGCCAATGAACAAGTGGGAGACTGGAAATCTTAAACCTGAGAAGCCCAATTATAATCTATTTTAGCATTCTAGGAAGCAAATCCAAAGTTCCATAAGCCATTAGATTGCTATCTGAATACTTAGGTACAACAAGCAGTAGCTAATCTAAAATATAGTATCTACATTCATCAGATTACCATTAAAAATTTTAAGTGGTGGCAGGAAGCCAGGTAACAAAGAACTTTTTAAAAGTTAGTAAAAAATACTACAATGGAACTGGGGATTTAGCTCAGTGGTTCTGGCATCTTCCTGGCAAGTGGCAAGTGCAAGGTCCCAAAATCAATCCTCAGTACCACATACCACAATGCCAGGCATAGTGGCTCATGCCTGTAATCCCAGCCCTCGGGAGGCAGAGACAAGAGGATTGCTGTGAGTTCAAGGCTAGCCTGGACTACACAGTGAGTTCGGGGCCAGCCTGAATTACAAAGTGAAACTCTGTCTCAAAGAAAGATTACAACTAAAGCCTCGCTTGTCACACCAAATGAGATAATCTAGATCCTGACTCTTAATGAAAATTTCATTTCAAACTCCCCTGTCTGTATTTGCATACATGGTATTCACACGTCATCATGAGATGTGCTCCTTGCAATGTGAAATCACTTCTTTTGTGACACCCCTGGAGCTGTTTTCCTGAGTATATGCATCATGACAAATCCCACACACCTCACTTGCTTCCCCTAGTGAAGTGACACTACACATCTGTTCAGGTATATGAGGCCACCCTGGGCCTGGAATACTCTCTATTATTATTTTTATTATATATACTTGCGCTGCAGAAACTACTTTGTAAGGATAAGAGAAGACATCTCAGAAACAGGAAGAAAAAAAAGTCCTTTACAGCTTCTTTCACATTCTAATGAGCCTTCTTTGCTTTTATGAAATGGACTCACTCTAACAGTTCAAGTCCAGAACATATAATACAGCCTCATACAGCATCACGGATACCCCTCTGCTGCCCCTCACAGTCAGTGTGAACATCACCTTCTCCACAAAGCTTCCCTGACTTCTCAACACAATCCATGTGACCCTGCTCATGTGCTCTCTCAAGACTCTCTCCTACTTCTGCTGTCGAGATCCTTAGAGAGAAACAGAAGAATAAGTGAAAATCCATACTCAGTGCTAACACAAGCTCCTTACCCTACCCAACACTGAGGACACTTGTGGTCAGGTCTAAATGTCTTCCCAACACACACACATACATATACACAACCACAAACATAAGAGACTGGAGTGCTTGTCTCTGTAATCAGAAAAAAAAAAAAAAAAAAGACTAAACAACAGAGTATTTGAATGAAATAACCCAGCAAAATTGGCCAAATGTTGATAAATCCCATTGTTTGCCCAGAAAATGGCCAATAGCTTTCTGCTGTTATAAAGTTTGGAGCAAGTCTGCAAAGCAACTCCTTTCTTACCAACTCAAAGTCTGGTAAGAAGTTTCCAAATCATCAGAGGCTCAATAATTCATAAGGAGCTGGGTGTGATGGTGCACACCTATGTCTGAGGCATGAGGGCTCACTGCAAGTTTGAGGGCAACCTGGGCTGCACAGTGAGCTCAAGGCTTTCCTGGATTACGTAATGAGACCTTGTCTTAAAACAATCACAACAACAAATTTACCACAAGGACATTCAGAAAGCACTAACCACTAGAAAGTGAAGGGCTGTATGAGGCAGAGTCCTAAAGAGCTCCCACACAGGGTTTCCCATTGTCTTTCCCCAGGGACCAATGGACAGTGCTCACTCTTCCTGACAGCTCAGAGTATGGCGAAGCAGGGCATCCTAGACAGACTTCAGTGTCCAAAGATTCTACTGGAGTTTGGTCACAAAGACAAGGCTGGCTGCTCAGATGGCTGACCTCAGTCTCTTGCTAATTAAGAGTCAAGATGATACCACAGCACGCTAAGTACCCACCATGAGGTGCAGTGAGAATCTCTTAACAGCCCAAAGCCATTAAACTGAGGCCTTCTCCACAGGCCAGCCTAAATGTTCCAGATTGCCTTCCACGAGCCATGCACAAAAACCAGACCTCTCTTAGGACAAGGTTAAATTCTTACTACACAACTGTTTGCCTCTTTAGTTCAAAAGCATAAGGAAGGATTACCTAATATGTGTGTGTGTGTGTGTGTGTGTGTGTGTGTGTGTGTGTATCATAAAAGATGGTAAAAACAAGGTGGAGGAGTAAGGAGCAGAGGTAATTAGGAGAAATAAAACATGGTAAAAGCACAAGAAAATCTGAGATAACTGTAAATATCTTTAGCTATAAAGCAAGAAAAGCAAGTTAATAAGAAAAAAAGAATAAGAATTCCAGAGAGACATTTAAGAAAATGAAAAGATGTAGAAGAAATTATATACTTGGACAATGTTAATGGGGATATTTATTAATATAGCTATTGTGAGAAGCAGTATGGAGGGTTCATAAAAAAGAGAATTACTGTATGATCCAGCATTTCCACTGCATATATAACCAAGGGGATGTTCACATGCTCACTGCTGCATAACTAGCCAAGACACAGCACTACCCTAACTGTCATCAGCAGTTGAATGGATAAAGAAAACATGGTATAAATATATACACGACGGAATACAATTAAATCCTAAAAAAGAAAGGAGTCTGGTCATCTGTAGCAGCATGAATTACAAGGCACAGGAGAGAAATATAGGCTCTCATTAACATGTGACATCTACAAAACCTAAAATAATCAAACTCATAGAAGCAGAGAAAAGAATGGTGGTTACAAGAGACTGGGGGGCATAGGGTGCTGGAGATGTGGATCAAAGGATATAAATTTTCACGTAGGAAGGAAAAATAAATTCAAAGCTATATGACAGCCAGGCACAGTGATGTGGGCCACAGTCCCAACACTCTGCGAGGCTGTCCTTTCCCAGGGACCAATGGACAGTGCTCACTCTTCCTGGTAGCTGCAAATTCTAGCCCAGGCTAGGCAATGCTGCAATTTTGCAAGATCTTGTCTTAAAAAATGAAAAAAATAAGATGGAGATGTAGCTTAGTATAAAGGCCCTGGACTCAATCCCAGCAGTACAGAAAAAGAGCTGTATTATACAACATGTTGACTAGAGTCAATAACAATATATCTTATTCTTAAATGTCTACCAAGAGTAGTTTTAACTACTCTCAGCACAAAGAAGTACATTTTAATGTACATGTCAATCAGGCTGACTCAGCCATTCTGTAATATACACATATTTTTACCCAGTAAATATATATAATTTTTGTCTGCTGAAAAATTATTTTTAAAAAAGAAAATAAAAATGAAAGAGAAGAAATTAATAACAAAAATAACCAACCAAAAGTTCCCACAACTACAGGAGCACTCGGCTTGCAAACACAGATATCCTAGCAAGTGTACAGGTAACCAACAAGGGAGACCACACAAAAGTAAATCACTGTAAAACTTCAGAACTTTCTTATACACCAGGAAAACTCACATCAGGGGCTTAAAATAACTGTGATTTCACTATACTACAGAAACTGCTATGTAAGGATAAGAGAAGACATCTCAGAAACAGGAAGACAAAAAGTCCTTTATAGCTTCTTTCACACGCTAACGAGTCTTCTTTGCTTTTATGAAATGGACTCACTCTAACAGCACAAGTGCAGCAACACTTCTTCACCCCTTTGCCTCTACTTCCTACTATGTACAGCAAATCAGGGACCCACACTAGTCCACACATACAGAAACACATTTAAATACCCAACAATGTTTGGGAGATTATCCCTGAACTGATAATACTTCCAAAAAATATCATCTAAAAAATCTTTTTAATGCTTTCCAGTCAAACTAACATCTTAAATAGATTCAGTAAAGGACAAGAGTTCCCACATCACAAAAGACTTCATTGTTAAGATCTTGCTTTTATTACCATATTCTCTCATGAAGGTACATCATCAGAAACTTACTAAACCACACTAGATTTTCAAATAGATAGTCTTTCAACTCCATATGCTTCAGGAAAGCTTCTGTTGAGTTTCTCCAGGCCCCTAAATGTGCCAAGGGTTCAGAAAGAATCATTAGACCACAGACAAATTCATCAGGAAACTAGGTAACTTTGGCCCCCTGTTGGGTAAAGATTCGACTCTCAGTCCTTTGAAAAAATTTGATCAATTATTCTAGGAGCAAAGAGCTTCAGAGAAATCCTATTTAACTCTTCCCTGTCAAGAAAGACCTCGCTCAGTGTAAGATTGGATGAAGGAATGTCTCAAATTAACACTTTACAATATCCAAAGATGCCATCAGCCACAAATGCATATATTACCCGAAGGATATTATTCAGAGAGCTACTACATCTGTGAGATGTTGTGCTGGTCAAGCAAGTTGGAGAGCTTGCAAGCATTTTTTCATGCTAACTCAGACCTGCCCAAAATTAATACTCTGAAAATATCATATTATTTAAGTACTCCAGAATAGAACTTAAAAAAAAAATAAATCAAATTTCATTTACTTTAAATAAGATTGATAAACTCCCAAAACATGCCTAAATATGTTAATAGGGATTAAAGATTATACTATTACCTAGACGTATTTTTCCTGAAACCCATTCTTCCAATATCTGCCCAGTATTCAGTATCTTACCACCATTATCCACTGTCTCATTTAAATCTCCTTTCATGAAACATCTATTATACTTTACCACCAACTTTAGGTAATACATGACTTCTCCTAGGAACAATTAATTTTAAGTCTTACCTCTAAGGTAAGACACAGTAAACTGAAACTAATGTATTTTATGAAGGTGTTAACTTTCATTACCTAAAATTTGTAAATTCATTGTAAGTCCTTTTCAGCAAATATTTTTAAATGATTTATTGAAAATCATTATACTTCATCAATTAAAATTTTCATAATTGAATTTTGAAAGCAAAGTCTATTTTCATTTTAAAGATGTTATTGTTCTCATCACATATGAGCCCTTGTTTCCAATTATTTATTGGAAACAGTCATAATATGGGACCAACAAAACTTACTGAGTGAACACTTACACTAGAGTTTGGCTACCAAACAATCATCAAAGGTATTAATCGAGAAAAATATCTGAAAAACAACTCAGGATGGATAAATGGGGGGCAGCAATAACTTTAATCATTTAATCACATTTCCATATAAAGGAAAGCAAAGTAATAGAAAGGTATGGAATGCATGTCTAACTTCAACTCCTACTGTATGCTGCATTCAAGACCTGATCAAATAATGTGAATTTTTAAACACAAAATGTATGGCAGCAGATGACACACTGCCATCAGTCCTTCTCAAAATACTTCTCTCACTTTAAACACCTTCATCCCATCATTTCTGCCACATTCTGAAGCAGCTCTGGAAGTGCACTTTCAAGATTGTCTTTACTTGTGCAGCCCTGCCTGCCTCAATTTCCAACCCAATTCTAAACACTTATCATTCTTGGTCACTTTGACTTTAGGAAGAGTCAGAGGTCGTGCAATGCCAGACCCCGTAAATAAGGTGAATGAGGACACATTGTAATGTTATTTGACAGAAACTGCCATAAATGTGTCTATCAATTCAGGATACTAATGTAGCCAAGACAGCACAACTAAGGACATAAAAGAGAATTTCCAGAACTGCTTCAGAAAATGGCCAGAACAATGGATAAGTGTGTTTGATGCAAGGGGAGCATTTTGAGGTAGATTAACAGCAATGTGTCTTTCACGGGGATAAATTTTTATTTAAGCATTCACCATGGTTTATGATTATACCATATATAGCAGGGCTTCAACCACCCCCAATAGTTTGAATTTCTCTCTCACACCCCGTGTCGTATTCCAGTCAGCAAATACCTTTGCTCACACTCCACCACTCCAGGTCAGAATGTTCCAGCAGCTTTATTAATATTTTGTATAAAAGTTCTTTGTAGGTACTATGCCAGTTTTTCTACACGTCATACCTTATTTGATCTTTACAACTACTCTGTGTCGTAGCTCTTATTCATCACATTTTGTAAATATAAACACTTTAAAATCATAGGCAAAAGAACCACAATTGGAATTCAAAGCAGACTGACTTCAAAGTCCTACTTCCTTCCCAAACAAGGGCTATATTTAGTAAAATGTGTAACCCTCAATGTGCATACCTAGTTCCAGATAAGTAGTACAGAACTACACAAATTTTAAAACCAGGATTAGAGCTCATGCTTTGGTAATGAAGTGAGTAAGGTTTGAAAGAAGAAAGATTCCCTGTGTAGCTATAGTACATATTATACAAACCTAGTGTCATCATCTCATTGTTTTTTTATATGCAGAAAAAAATTAATGCTCTCCAGATGGCTACTTAGCAGCCTCATGCTTTCCAGCAATGTCTTTATCTATGCTTAAAAATATATTCACACACACACACATACACACACACACACACACACACAGCGGCAGAAGGAGCTTTGAATGTAGGTGTCCCCCTTAAACAGCAGGCTTCTAGCACGTGCTAAAATGCTCTGACTGTGAGCAGACAGGGCTGGAGTTGATACTGTTTCCCAAAACAAACAAACCCCCACCACATTATGGAGCACAGTGCCTGCCAACGCTGCCTGAGACTATCTGCTCAGAACGGAATTAGGGTAGAAATCACCACCTGCTGGGCATTCATTCAAAACACTGCTTCCCACAGCACCTGATCTTCTGCAATTTCTCCTCAGGATGAAGGTCTTTTGTAGCACAGGGTTTGACAGGGTGGCTGTTTTTCCCATTGCTTTCAGATGCTCTGTGACAAGTCATCAAAGGCATTAAAGCACCAGCCTGCCTCTAAAAGTGGAAGGCATTAGATGTGCCCACTTAGAAGTGAGTGCGTTGGCAAGACAATGGCTCAGTGGCATTCTCCCTTGAGGGGCACATCAGGGACACAAGCTTCCTGCCGCCTGCTCCAGTGACCCAGGTGACCCCAAAGCCCTGCTAGAAGTCAATGACCAGGGCAGCTCTTTAAAAGGAGCAGATTCTTGTCCAGTTTTCACAAGAGAAATTTGCTTCTCTCTGCAGGGTAGCGACAGACCAGAAAGCTGAGAAAGAACTTAAGATCAAATGTACAAAAAACCTAGAATGGACAGAAGTCAAAATGGCAAGATTTCAACGACAGCACGTTAATCTTCACAATCAAATATTCCCTTTGGTTAAATATTTTAAATTGCACAATTAAAGTGTAAAGTTTCCTTTCCCAAGAAAAGTAGCTCACTACTTTAAGTCTTCAGTGGGAAATGAATTTTCTATTGTCCTCCCAGATGACTGTTAATAGAGGAATGGAACCCTCAAAACTGACACCTGAGGGTGGGTAAATATGAAAGGCAGGCAGATGACTGGGGAAAAAAGTAGGCTGTCCCTGACTTCAGATAACACTCAGGCCAGAGGGTCCAAACAAGGTGATCAGGTCCCCGGCCATTTCCTGTACTTCTCCTTGTGTGTCTATGGTATAGTACGTCCACCACAGATCCCCAAAACAAATACATCAACAGTTGAATTTTTGTTTCTTGTTTTTAAATCTTTGAAAGAAGGCTAGGAATATAGCTCAGTGGTCAAGCTCTTACCTAACATGTACAAGACCCTGAATTCAATCTCCAGCACCAAAATACAAACACAAAAAGCAAATAAAAGACACATGAAGTTAAAGAGTAGAGGGAATTAAGCTGGATTTCCAAAGCCAAAAATAATTTCTAATAGCAGAGGAAACGATATCTGCAAGCATCCTGTACTCAATAATGTACCTAGGGAAAAAAAAAATCAGACCAAGCCAGCCTGATAAGCATAGCATGTGTATGGGTCGTAACAGAAATAGGACCAAATAACCAGAATCTTCAAAGAGAAAGGATCAAAGTACATGGGTTTGGTGTACCAGGCAGTTAAAAGGCACTGTAAGTTATAAAAAAAACACAGAAATACTCTTACTACTTAACAAATACTAATTTTAAAAATCACATCATGAAAAGTACTATTTTAAGTGATGGCAGAGATATAGACACCTAAGAGATACAAACACCTAGCAAGGAGAGTAAAACCTTGCTACTGCATACAAATACAAGACTGAAATCTGTACGTACCATAAGAAAAGGCAAAGCACCTTACAAGATCAATAGTGAAAAGTTTAGCAGAGGCAAACAAGAAGGCCCGGGGGTTGGGGATAGGTGTTTCATTCTTGTTTCTGGAACGAAACACCCAACACCTACAAGTTAAAGAGGAAAGGTTCATTTTAATTCATCATTTGTAGAGTTTTCAGTCTATTATCAGCTGATTTCAAGTCCAGTGGTTAGAGCCACTCACAACTAGGGTTGGTCTTCCCATTATTCACACCCAGAACTGTGCTAGACCAATCAATGGACTGATTCTGCTACCACACGCATGATTCAGTATCACACATCCATAATCCAGCAGCCTCTCTGAAGCCCCACCTATGAGTACATGAGGCTTTGGGGGACAACTACATATAAAGGTCAACTAATGAAAGCAACTATTTCAGGAAGATAATATAAGAACAGTTCGAATTACTGAATGAAGACTGCCTTTTATTGATCATATATCAAAATGATTTAATGACATTTCCTATAATGCCCACGCTAATTAAGCCAGGCTAGAATTATGTTCATTTTATAGACGCGAAAAAAATGAAGCTCAAAGACACTATATGTTCAAGATCACACAGTACCTGTCAGAGCTAACACAGAAACATAGATCATTATAATTATAAACCCAAATTATTTTTAGAATGCTGTATATATATGGAGAAAAAAATCCATTAAATGCAATAACTTGATTTACATTTTTACTAGAATTTACCTGACAATTATATTTTCAGTAGTAGTGAGAGTTCCTACCTGCTTAATTTCATTCTTACACTTGCAGACAGTTTTATTTGGCTTTTCCCACAAACTCAGATATTCCCTTTGACTAAAGACAGACTATAATAATTTCATTAAGATCATATACTTTTAGGATTTACATTTTGTGTTGTTTTTTGTCTTTATTTTTTATTTGTTTGTTTGTTTGTTTTGTGGAAGCAGGGATTGAACTTGGGACCTCACACTTGCCAGGAGTTGGCACCACTGAGCTATGTCCCCAGCCCAGGGCTATATCTCCACGACCACCACCACCACCACCACCACCACCACCACCACCACCACCACCCCGCTCCTTCTTTTTAAGAAAGAGGATCTCAGCGAGTAGTTCAGGCTGGCCTTGAACTCACTATGTAGCCCAGGTTGACCTTGAAATCATTAGGAGCCCCCTGCCTCACCCCCATACACTGAGATTACAGGCATGTGCCACCATACCTGGCTAAGATTTTTTTCATGAAGGGGAAGCACAACGTAAAGGAACCAAATAACCAAGAAACACATATCTGACAAGTAAGTCTAATTTGCTCTATTTGAACAACTAATGAGAAAAAGCGAAACCAAATATAGATTTTTCTGGTGTTAATAATAAAGACCAAGGTAGAAAAAATAGTTATGATGTCCCTATTGTGATCTAGGTGTGACAGGATAAAACTGGTTGGAAAGAGAAAAAGATAAATCCACAAGATATTTATATGGATGAGATAGGAGGACTATAACCAATACTCTGCCTGCACATGAACAAATGCAATAGAAAGGCTGTGTTCACATAAAGATTTCTGAAGTCACCTTGCAGCAAGCACTTGTTTAGTACCTACACTGCCAGAGGATCAATTCCTAGCATTGCCCTCCCCTGCCAAAAATAATTAGGAAATCCGTGTACATTTGTGAAACATCTAGAGAAAGAAAACATATAATAATATGTACATTTTATGTTCAGTCAAGAAAAAAAAAGCAGAATAAACGTTAACTGATGACTGAAGTTGGAGTTTCGAAAACCGGAGAGAATTGTGCCAGTTAAAGGAAGAAAATGTGCATTTCAAACCGACGTGTGTAAGTAACCCTTCTTACTTGCTACCGAGATACAAATATGCAGCACCACAGCTTAGAGGAGGAAAAATTCTTTTTTTTTTTTTAATTCAAATCTTTATTGGTACATTGTGAATACTCATCATCATCGCATTCAACACTGAGAGTTTGTACCAGAATATGACATGACTTGATTCTCATTTTTCCCCTTCCCCCCCGCCCTGCAACCCCCAGCCCTCTATACATAAGTTTTGTTTCCTTTTATTTTTTATTGCTATCACATTCTTTCTCCCCTCGTTATTTACGCCTACACCCTCTTTCCTTTTAAATACTTTCTATTTCACATTATCAACTATATATACTAGAACTCATTTGGTTTTTTATCAGAATCAATCCGCAGTGGGCTAGCTCAAACGCAGAAACAGCACGGTGGAAGGGGACGGAAGGGGACAGTGGTTAGAGGCATGGAAGCCAGGAAGCAAAAAGCAAAGGGAGGTGCCCGGACCAGAAAGCCCCTCCCACACCACCTTCCCCGGCCATGCTCTTCCTCCAAAGAGCACTGTCAGCTGGGACTCAGTGCATCTGTACACTGATGCAGCTTTGGAGACATTTCAGATCTAAACCATAACACCAGGAAACATCAATAACATAAAATTCCATTATGTGGTCATTTTAAGTAATAATTAGAAGACTCAAAAGAGGCTCAGAACTAGAATACATGATGTGTCTGGTTTCTGTTTTGCTTTGCTTTTCAGACAGTTTTTTAGAGCAGTTTTAGATTCACAGCCACTGAGCAGAAGGTACAGAGATTTCCTATATCCCCCGCTGTCTCCACACTCACACAGCCTGTCTTATTATCAACATCTGCCAACAGAGTGGACATATGTTACAAGTGATGGACCTACATGTCAGGCATCTGCCTGTCAGATTTGCAAAGTATAAGCCAAGTGCGCTGAAGTCCCCTGTTCAAGGTCAATGTCCAACTGCCATCAAAACTGGACTAACTTGCCTGATCCCTCTCCTGTGTCCTTCCAAGATAAACCACAGTGGATGAAGAAAACACACCCAACAAAATACACACTGACCTTCATTTAATGGGATCCTCCTTTCAACATGGTTTTTAAAAGTGACCACTGTCAAGGTTCAAAATGCCTAAACTTCCTGCACAATGTAGAGAGAACTGCTTTTCTCTAAGATGCTCTTCAGCATTATCAGCAACAGTTCATACTTCTGGTATTCCATACACTAAACTCCAAAACCAACAATCTTAATATGGAATTACTGGCCTATTAAAACACCAAAACACAGTACTCAGCTGCAGACTAAAATTATCAGTGCTAGATCAGTGGGCGTGGTGACACACACCTGTAGTGTTAGATGCCTTATGCAACATCTCAGATCATTATGAGAAAGGTGAGTACAGTACAAGAAATTTTGAGAAAAAACCCATTCATAAAGCATGTATTAAAATACACTGTTATAACTACTGTATCTTATTATTATTAATCTCCTAATTTTTAAATTAAGCTTTATCATAGTTATGTGCATATGTGTTGGGAAAATGGTATATAACCTGTAATGACAACCTCATGAAGAGTTAAAATGTTAAGTATAGCAGTGCAAGCCTGTAATCTCAAATCCTAGGAGGCTGGGACAGGAGGATTACAAATCTGAGCCCAGCCTGAGGAATTTAGCAAGACCCTGTTTCAATTTTTTTTTCATGTTTTCAAATTAAAGGTCAGAGATATAGCTCAATGCAAAGGCCCTGCATACAATCTCCAGTACTGGAAAAGAAAAGCAAAAAGGCTTTAAAACTTTTACAACATGGGCCGGGGAGTTAGCTCAGTGGTTC